>SNQJ01S0066480.1:12641-52732 GCA_010110895.2 Picea sitchensis
GGGTGACTGGGGTCTACTGCCTGCCCCTGAGTTCCCATGTGCTGCATGTGGGCCTTGTGTGCCCGGAATGTCTACCATAGCCAGTCTATCTGCTACCTGAGCCAAAGACTGAGACATGGTCCGTTGGCTAGCTAGCATGTCACTGATAATCTGCATGAAGGCTACGTCAGGATCCACGGGGGTCTTACCACTTCCCTCTGGTCGTTCATACCTGTCACCTAGCCTCTTCTCTACTTCACACTCAGCCTCGCGCTCTACTCGTCGCTATGCTTCTCTGAGTGCCTCTTCCTCTTCCTCTGAACTGGGAGGGAAGGGAGGAAAGTTAGGCCTATCCCTTCTTCCCCTTCGCCTGTTGTAAGTGACATATTTGTCACCTTCGTGCTCACAACCATCTGGTTCTTCTATTGGATTCATGGTCTTTAGTCACAGGCTGGCAGGAATAAAGCTCTAATACCACTGAAATATCCCTGATCCCGTTGATCAAGATATTTTCTACTATTCTAATGCTCTGTCTTGCAGATCTAATACATTGGGGGTTTCTGGATGCGTTTTAGCTGTGTGTTTGAGATATTCTTTGGTTATTGCGGTTGCATGTTGGTTATTGCAGGTGCATGTTGGTTATTACATGTGCATGTTGCATATTTAAGGTTTAACAATCATATAAAGGATGCATGCAAAAGTAGAGAACATCAACTACCCAATATCATGAATAATAACGGTTCAAGCATGGAAATACAATAGCCTACTGTAAATATAGAATCTAAACGTCAGTCTGATCTCATGGATCAGTACTGGAATACAATCAAATAACAAAGAATACCCGTGATCAAAAGATGATAGCAGATCTGATGCATCCATGAATAGATCGACAAAATATGCGATTCCGAAGAAATACGGTAACCGCTACCAGCTGGGAAACTCGACCGGAAGAATCGACCATCAGGATGTGCTCGAAACTGCTCCAATAGAAGCGCCCTAGTCTCTAGACTGAAATGGATGTTTGTCGGATCTCGGATCTGACCCCTGCGACACTGGATCTGGACCCCTGGGGGGTTTGCGCCCCTCCTGGGACACTGAATGCGCCCAAAAAGATTCCACCAACAGAATCTGCTGCTATATGGCTCAAAATGATCGTCTTGCCAGATAATGAAATGGGTCGGAAGGGTTTGTCCGGATCTACTCTGAAACTCTGCATGCAATGCCAAATGTCTGTTCGGAATAACTACGCCCTGAATGGCTAGATGAATCGATCTGTAAGATTCCACCATCGAAATCTGATGATAGATGGCTCAATAGAAGCACCCTAGCTAGATCTCAAATGGGTTGGACTGAAACTACAATCGGGAGACGGGTCTCTTGCAGCTCTCCAAACCCTCAAACTAGCTTGCGCCCTCCCCAGCTAAGCTGCGCACTCTACAACGGATACTCCTGAAACGTATGGTGAAATACCTGGATGGTACCTCTGATGGGATAGGGTGTGTCTCTCAACACTGAAACCGATCAATGGTGGTGGTTTCCTCCAGAAATCCACAAAACAGTAAGGTCGGCTCTCCTCCTCCTCTGGGAACTCTCAACATCAAATCATAACAATGCATAATGAGGAATTAAGTCAAATTCCTCCCTGTATACCTTTCCTAATCTAATTCACCATTGACCTCACTTAAGCTAGGCTCTTTTCCTCCTAAAGTGATTTATTTGTCAATTACGCCACCCTTTAACACCTTTTCATTCTAATTCTTCGTTGACTTAGGCTTAAGTGACTTTTCCTAAGTATTTTGGCTTAATTCATCATTTAGCCATCAATTCCTCCTTANTCAATAATTACATTTGATCATTGCTCATATATATGTTGAAGATAGTCATTAATAATTTGAAGTACTAACCACTGCAGCACGTTTTAGCTTTATTTGTCTTGTCTCACAAACAGGTGCCCTCATCAGTGGAATATCTTCTTTGACTATCTCCTTCTTGGCAGTAATCTGTGAAAGGGAACCTTTATCTTGATCCTATAAACTTTAAGCCCTCTCAGGACCCCAGATTACTAGGGACGTCTCCCTTGGACTAGCCATCCTAAATAGAAAGAGCTCCCCATTGAGGTGACAGTGGGTGGGGAAGCTCCTGTTACGCCAGTTTGAAGCCTTGACTCAAGCTATCTAAACCCTTCCTACAAACCGTGCGATAACAGGCCTTAGATCTATCCACCTTGTATCATGGATTTTTTTTATGTTTTAGGGGATTTTAGGAGGATATTAGCTCATTGAGGGTGAAGCGCTTGGTTTCCTCATATAAATAGAGGAAGTGCTCCCTCATTTTCACACATTACTTCTTGTGGAGGATTACAACTACTTGTCTACTTCTGTATTTTCTCTTTTTCTATGGATGAATGACTTATGTGCCTTCTTGGAGAGATGATGTATGGATGCTTTCTCAAGTTTGATGGATGATTCGAGGTTAGGGTTTCATGGATGAACATTGATTTACCTAGTAAGGGTTCTTTCTAAGTCTTTGGGGATTTATTTAATGAATGAATGAAGTGTGGATGTGCTTATCAAAGTGGTGAAAGTGCATTTTTTGTTGTATTTTTCTTAAATAGATCCCATCTTGCAAACCCTAGGAAGGTTTATAGTGGAGAACCTTCCCTTGATAGTATATTTAAATATTGTTGAATTACATAGAACAATTTGCCAGGGCTTGTAGTGGACTACCCTAGTTGTCATTCTATAGCACAGATTCCTAAGGTTTGTAACAAACTACTTTAGGGTTTACCAAAAATCCATATTTCACCTTTGTCTTTCAAGAAAGCTCATAGTTTGACTCCATAAGCCCTAGGAAATAGTAGGCACTAGTCTTAAACCCCTTTAATCAATCCTTAAAATCAAAATCTACCTTCTCTTTATTGTTTTAGGGTTAGATTAGGGTTTGTAGCAATTATTCTTTAATTTTCATCCATGGCCAAGCTAGACATCTAGGGTTTAATTGACATTTTATTCTTGAAATGTATTTTGTCATCATTTATTGCATTGCTAATTGAATTTTCAGCGCTCTAGGGCTTGATGTCTTGCATTTTCTAGGGATGTTATGTGATCTCATCATTTCATAAAATAATTGGTTGTAAACCCTAGTTTAACTCGTTTTTTTATCCCTAGTTTTATTGATCTTTAACTTGTTTAAAGGGATTATTTATTGTTGTTGTTTTAACTTGATATATTGTTGAACATTATCATCTTTTACACAAGTTTTACAACAACCATAGTTTTTTCTCTTATTTTTAGTGTTTGGTGTACCTTCCTAGCCTATTTTGACTTGTTATATATCATAAATAGTATTGGATACTTCTCACACACAAATCTGGAAATTGCTTGATTGAACCACCTTATACTTACCTTGAAAACATTGATTTAGTGGTGGTCTATTTGAGTAACTAAGGTGGAAGTGGTAACACTTCCATGTTACACTTGTCTTATCCCCTGTGAAAGGATTTTCACAAAGGTGCTAGACCTTGTGGTAACACACCCTAGTGCTTTCAATATCTAAAATACACATTGGGGCTTTCAAAATATGTTGTATACACTGGTGTTTAATATAAGTATTTTTGAGGCACCATTGTGTATCATTTAATAGTGCACTAGTGCATATTATATATAATTGGCGCACTAATGTTTCACGTTGATATAAGTGCGCAGACAAAAAACATCCTTTAGAACCTCCAACCACTCAAATTTTAAACCTCCACTACCAATTGTTGAGGTTTTAATGGATATTTTTTTGATAATTTGGCTAGAAGGTGGTTTCCTTGTAATGGACCCACCCAATGATAACATAAGATCCCTCTTAACTACTACCATGATGTGATGGATCACCTTTTTGGATCCTTTTTCACCCTAGCCTAGAGTTGGGACCTCACTAGGATGTCTAATGTTTAGGTGGGTTCAATAGGTCCTTTTCTCCCCTTGGTCTCCCAACCCTTAGTCACCAATTTGACTCATTCTAACCCTTTTGGTTACACATTTGGGGCATTCCTTAAACTTCATGGGTCCAATTGGGGATTCAAACTTCCCCAACCTAGGTCCATGGTCACTTAAGACACCTTAAATTTGGTACATAGCCACCCAAACCCTTATGGGACTTATTATTTACATAGTCAACTTGAGTCGAACCCCCTAAAATTTCTTGATATCTTTGCATTGACCATACCACATATTACTTTATAGTACAACGATTTTCAATAGGTAAGTCATGTGACAAAGGGTCATTTAGGACTGAAAACCCATGATATTGTTATAACCAAACTTGTGGTATGCAACCCAAAGGCACAATACAACTATTCCATAAGACATAGGTATCATTATGGCTACCAATGTTCTCATATGCCTTTAGGTCACTCTTTTGTATATATATACCCTTCTATTCCTCTATGTAAATCCTCTTTGACTCATCTAAGGTTGAATCTTTTATCTTTGGAAAGACCCTAAATTTTCACTTATCTTACTCTATCAAAGCACAAAGCTTTACCTCTTTTCTTCAGATCGGGTTTCTTTCTTAGCATAGAGCTTCGCAAGTCAAGTAGAGTATTGCGCACTAAAACAATAGATCTATGCACATAGATTCTCTTTTCTTTACTTCAATTCCCAACAATCACAAATTCAGGTCCCGGCAACGGAACCATTTGTTGGCACAGGGGCAAACCCAGGGTTCAACGCTTTAACAACGCACCAAAAAAACCCTAAATACCGGCCCTTTTGACAACCCCTATGAAGCAGGTGAAGTCTCACCTGAGGTAGAAGCAGGGAGGGTTATAGGACTCAAGTGTATGTAACCAAGATGGGACATAGATATGTGATTATAACACTTTGTAGAGTATTCAAGCCACACTTAGAAGGTGATATGCATTAGTTCATTAGCTTTTATTAACATCGCAAAACAAACCCTAATATGGATCAACGCAATAACAATAAAGAGTAAACACTTCACCCACTTAGCACTCAACACAAACTTAGATCTAACATTCATTCATCTTTAAGTGAAGCACTAAGCATCAACAGATCTATCTAACTAACATAATAAGCAAAGCACGGAACACATTCATAGCATAAACAAGACAACACAAAGCAACCAAAAGACACAAGATATATGTGGTTCACCCCAGTGTGGGGCTACGTCCACCAACTGCTTCGTCTTCTTTATTATTCTTCAATCTCTTACATTCATCCGCTCGTGTGAACTAAGCCACGAAGTCAATCTTCGCAGAGGACAGAAGATCTGTGCATTGAGCACTAGATCCTCCTTCCCAAAATTAGGTCAAGGCACAGAGCCTTACATACACATTCTGTTGCACAAATCACTCAGAACTACTTGAACTTGGCCACTTAGACTTCACTCTCTATGTCCCTTACATCGCTTCACTTCTTCTACCTTAAAATATTACTTATTTATACTTTTACAATCCCTTAAAAAAGGCCTAATCATGGGTAAATCCATGGGCCAACATCCCATAACCCATTACAAAAACCCTAGGGAACCCCTTGTTGGATCCACAAAGCCCGCAAAACAAGTGAGATCCACGATCTTAGCTCCGCTTGGGTGCTCCTTACTTGATCACTGCGTCGAAGTCCAAAAAGTGGTCAAACCTTACCAATATTTCCTCAAAACTTGGTCGAGGGCCAACAGGCTACCAATGTTCTCATATGCCTTTAGGTCACTCTTTTGTATATATATACCCTTCTATTCCTCTATGTAAATCCTCTTTGACTCATCTAAGTTTGAATCTTTTATCTTTGGAAAGACCCTAAATTTTTAAGTACACACTTGGGTTATTTGTTGATCTCCTTCCTCAATCGCCTAGGTTTTCTTGCCCCTGTCAGCTCCATCACCTCCATAGTGTGTCCTTTGGATATATTGGTTCAAATCTTGCAGGTTTTATTGATTCATCCCATAGAATTTACATTGGCATGGCTCCACTCATACTTGGGAAGTTTCAATCCTAACAATTCAAAAGAGGTTCCATCATAGCTAGGGAAAGGGAGGTATAATCCCCTCTACGGGAACTAGGTCCATCTATTCTACAAATTCATTTATTTATCTTTACAACAATATATCTATTGTTTATTACTTATATTGCATATATAACTTTGTATTGGAGATTAATGCAAGTCCTCCCTTGAAGAAATTAGATGTTGAGAGTGCAAGTCATATTGGGACATGGATCACTCTTAGAGGATTGTCACATCTCTCCAATTCAGCCAAGGGAGATTCATCATATACAACAATAAATTATTGGTGAGTTGTCTTCCTTCTCCTCCTCCTAATTTCAACATTAGGGTTACTATCTCAGTAAAGTAATTACCAATCAATTAACCCTAGTTAGTTGATTTGTTTTCCTTGTTATTTTGCTAGTAGAACCTAATTTGAAATATAATTCAATTACCCTAATCATATACATCCCTAGGTTATCATTAACAAGATATTAAGGTCCTAATTAATCTAGTGGCTTACTCTCTCATCCTTATCTTCTTTTGTTTTACCCTAGGGTTTCTCGATTCTTCCCTAAAACCGAATGGTGATTCCACACTTCTACTAGTGTGTTTGTGTGTGTGCTTGGGTGGTCTTTCATCCATGCCTTCATTCTACTTGTGGTGGCACGAATACATTCATTTTTTTTGTGACTTTGGTGACTTCACTGGGGATTTCTCGTCAACCCTCCTGCCTCTAAGCAAAGACTCCATTCACTTTCCCTTGCACTTGGGACTATGGAGTCCTCTTCTTGTCCTCATTCCAAATCCTTTTCCCCAATTCTCTTCATCTTGGGGTTAACCAACTCTATCCTTAAAATGTGTCTAATGTATCACACCTTACTCAAATGTATATTTATAACATTCCTACTTGTATTTATCCAAGCACTCATACAACATTTCCAATCCAAACTTTTTAACATAGGAGGACCTACCATATATTAAGTGAACTAATTTAACCATTGATGATATCCACCACTTCCTCCCAACACAATACCCTTCATTGTTCCTCATAAAAAAAATTCATATAACTTTACCCCCTCCTAGCCAAGAAAACATACAAAAACCTACCCCATGAAGGACATGTGATGAACTCATGCCCCACATGTGACAAATTTGTGAAGAAATAATCCTTGGAGAAATTGAATACCTTAAAGAATCCCTTAGGAAACTATCCCCGCCTTAATAGATTTATTAAGCCAAACCTCCATCCTTACCTCAAATCCATCCCCATCTGAAGCCCTACATACCTCCACCAATCTAGCATGAGGATCATGAGGTGTCCTCTCCCAACTCAAGTACTCATACAACTAATCACAAAGACTTAGTTTTATACACTTTCCCTAGTTTAGACAAGTGGTTCAAGTACCATAAATGCAACACTCAATACACATATGAATGCATTATCCTTCAATGTAAACACTCTTCTTCTTCCCAAAAAGGTTCACAATCTTCCCCACTCCACGTCCTTACCCTTAAATGATGCACTACCTGGAAACAAGTTGAGGCATCTCAACCCAACACTTTCTCAAGAAAAATTTCTCATTCTTAACATATTTACACCATACTTCCCCCCCAACTTGAGGCTGCATCGAAATACTTTGAGGCATTCCTCCCATCACAGGCATGGGAAGATATGTCTCTTGATTCATTTCAACCTCCTCCTTATCATATAGGATCCATCAACATGGCCTCTCAAGACCTATAGATGAAAACTTCTCTAAAACACCTCAAAATTGATGAGCAGTTGACCTCCAAGACTCCCTCATTGCCTTCTTACCCTTCATCTTGTTCATCCTCACCTAGAAGGTGTGCCTCCTCTAAGATTTTTTGGATCACTTGATCCTTCTCTCCTTTCTATTTTGCATCTTCCCCGATCTGCGTATGTCAACCCCTCCCCTTGTCAACATTTCATTTTCCTTATCTCTTTGCCTTAAATTTTTGTTAGTCATCCAAAGTGGCCCTTGCTAACCTCAAGAGGGCCCCATCTTTTAACATGATTTTGTTAAGTTGAATGAAGCCTCAACTCTTATGGGACCTTTATGGGGATAGCTTGGCCCACCTATCATCATCCCTATCCACCTCCTACCTGGTAGAACTCAATCTTCTTTGTATTACCCTTCCCCTTATCCTTCTCGTAGACTTCTATGCCTTTTTGTTTTCTCTTTCACTTTCTCTCATCCCTTGGATGCTCAAGGAAATCTTCTCCCCTTTGTTGAAGTGCCTCTCTCCCCCTTTTCTTTGGTTTTATTATTAATAGATGAGACCCATCTAGGTCATTTTCTTGGGTATGAACCTACTCAACATAGCCTCTCCCCAGTTAGGATGAACTATCTCTTTTGTGGTCTCTCTCCAAATATGTCCCCTCAAGTGTTTGTGTTCCATATCCTGCAACTATGGAGCCCCTTATTTGATGATGGAATCTCCTCCCCTCACTTGATCTTCCTCTATCAATATACCAATGAAATTGGTCTTCTTTTTGCTTGCATTGACACTAGGTTGGTGTAAGCCACCTCCTATGCTCACATCAACTCTCCGTTAGTGTATGCCACCTCTCGTATTCACATTAAATCCATGTTGATGTATGTCACTTTCCATGCTTGCACTAAATCTAGATTATCATCCATTGCCTCATGTTCATGGTGACTCAACATAGTGTATGTTTCCTATTATTCTCATGCTCTTTGGATTATCATATGTCATATGAGACTTGCACTGTGTCCTCAACCAATGTACAACACCTCCATGACTATGATAATCTTGGACCAATGTATGTTTCCTCCCATGTCCATTCTAATCTTTTATTATCATACGTCACCTTTATGCTCATGATAACTCAGGATTAGTGTATGTCACCTCGCGCACTCGTGTTGGCTCTTAGTTCATGTATGTCACCTAACCCCTTTTCTAACACCATTCTAGCATCACTTTCTCCCTTCTCTCTCCCTTATTAGAATTGCTATAACAATATCACCCCCCATCATTTTATTTCATTTTCTCATTCATTTCTTTCCCCAAGAGTTCATGTCACTATCCCTACCCTACTCGAGGCAAGCCACTAACCTTTGTGTTCCAGGTGGATTTTGGTGGCCACCCACCTATTCCAACTGGCTCCTCTTGACATTTTTTAGTTCAACACATTCTTCTGTAATTCTTTGTAATTGTGCAGTCTACACTTCCGGGGTTGTTTGAAGCCCTATCCAGCTTCCAGGTGGATATTGGTGGCTTCCCACCTAATCCAACTGGATTATTTTGGATGCTTTCATGTCAATACATATTTATGTACTTCCAGGGTCGTTTTGGCACCCTAAATAGTGTTTTTTTGGCTTGCCACAGTCAAACTATAGACGAAGTTAAAGTTTGATGGTATAATGTGTAGTTATCGAAAATACCTTTCCAATGGGCTATCACGCGCCTAAAATGGAGGTCGTATGCAAAAGTTACGACCTCGAGAAGTTGAGGTACCAACTTACCCATCGGGGCCCACATAACTTTTGTCGTTTCATCTCCTAGGGTTAGGTTTTTGGGATGTCTAGGGTTTTGAAATTCATGAGTAATGTTAAAAATGCCTCTGGAGCCTCATTGTAATCATTCTGCTCAGATGGATGTGTGTAGCAACCACATATCTTCTTAGAGATAACTACCACCAATCGAGCAAGTTGTTTTTAGTTCTGCAGTTTTACTGTTTCAGCCTATTTTATCTATTCAATAGAAGTTATTGTTCACTGGATATATTTTTTTGTTCTCCGTATCTCTGTGTTATTGTATTCATTCTATTATTCCTTTTGTTTCGCTCATAAATCTGGATCACTGGTATCAGAGCGGTCTGCTCTTCATTTGTTTTTCTTTGTGCATGTCCTCGACAAGATCTGGGTACAAGAAGTTGGAAATTGAACCAGTCGATCCTTTGCAATATCGGCCACGCTGAGCCCGACAACAACCCATGGGGAATGAGAATAAATATGATAGAGCAGGAGATCCTTTTAAAATGTTGCTCGAGGAATCCCTTACACGACAAAGGAACGAAATGATGGACAACTTTTCACAAATCCTTCGACGGCTTCCCCAGGAGATGCATCTTCATCAAGCGGCCATGCAACCCCCTTCAAGGTACAAGTAAATTTTGATATTCCATTATTTGAAGGACTGATAGATGAAGATGTTGTAAATAAATGGTTGAATCTGCTCATAGGGTATTTTTCGGTCCACAATTTTTTCGACATGGAAAATATTAATTTTGCACTCCTTAAGGTCATCCCCCATGTTAAGGACTCGTGGGATACTTACTATGAGAAAAGGGCCATAGAGTAATGTTCAATATTTGCGGTCTCCCCCACATGGGATTCCTTCAAGGATGCCATTAAAGAACAATACTACCCTGTTGGAAGCTATGAGGATTAATACACAAGATGGACCAGGTTGCGTTAGGAAAGGGACCAGACAGTACCAGATTTCACCAATATCCACCTGGATCACTTTGTGAATGTAGGTCCCTAGCTCACCTCAACATGTTCCTGCACCATCATGCCTCGATTATAGGTAAGCATAGATAGGGAATTGTCATTCTCACTCTCAATATTGTTGATGGTTTTATAGTATAGTTGATATTATTATTGTTAGATTCCCTAATGCTTTGCATACATGTTCTAGTTATTATTTGACTTACATAATCATTAAGAGCTTGCTAACCTCTAATTTCATAGTTTAACTATTTTATCATTTACATGGTAGTTAGACTCATTTCTCATTATCATGTCACATATCATAGTTTACTTGCCATCATTCTTACTAGTAATTAACCTTGCTTGTTCCGCTATCCCAACATTATTTCTTCAAATGCATCACTCACTTGTTGATATTTTTTTCTCTTTTGTCTTATGTTTGTTTGACATCATACTATTCCATGGGGAAACCCTCATGGACTCGCCTTGCACCGATGCTCTAGGCATGTAGGATTCCACATGTAGTGTGGGATATATAGTCCCAATCAGTGGAGGATTTCATCACAACATCGATGCATTGGATTACACTAGAAGAACCCCTAGATTACTCCTTTTCACCTGCTCACTTCTCTCCTTCCTTGTAACTCACTACTAATCCCATCTCATGAATATCAACTCATGCAAGGAGGGGGGCGTGTAGAATATGATATTTTCACTTAGGTTCTTACATATTCCTACCCATTGGGAGGTGCCTTTTGTAGTCCACTCCTATGTCAGACTCATGTGTGACCTTCCCATTGATGATACAATGCCTCTCAACTATTGATATAATGTGATGGATATCCTTCCTAGATCATTTCTCATCCTAGACTAGAAGTGGAACCTCACTAGGATGTCTAACACTTAGATGGGTTTCTTAAGTCCCTAGCCACCTGGTATCCAACCCTTTGTCACCAGTTTGATTCGTTTTGACCTCTTAGGGAATTCCTTAAACTTCATGGGTTCAATTATGGGTGCAAACCCCCTCAACTTGGGCCCATGGTCACTTAGGAATTTGTATACTTGGTCCATGGCTGCTCAAACCTATTTTTAACTTGTTCTTTATAGAGTCAACTTGAGTCAAACCCCATAAACTTCATGATATATTGGAATGAATGTATTATAGATTTATTTCTGGTACCCACAAGTCGTGTATCAGAGGCTCATTTTGGCCTAAAATCCCACAATATTGTTATAATCAAACTTTTGGTATACAACCCAAGGGCATGATATGATTATTATGTATGACGTAGGTACCCAAATGACTAATCTGAAGTTCTCTTACACCTTGAGGGCTCTCCTTTGTTTATATATAACCTTATATTCCTTCTTGTAAAGTCTATTCAATTCATCTAAGGTTGAACCTTTTCTCTTTGCGAAAACCCTGATTTCCAGGTACACACCTGGGTTACTTATTTATCTCTTTCCTCAAGCCCCTAGGAATTCTTGCACTTGTCATCTCTAGCACCTCCACATGGAATATCTTGGCCAACTTGGTTCCAATCTTGCAAGTTTTATTTACTCCCTAGGGCATCTTCATTGGCATGGCTAAACTAAATACCATAGAATTTTTAACCCTAAAACCTCAAGGGAGGTTCCATCTAGGGCAAGGGAGGTATCATCCCTTTTATCGCATGATTTGTAGTTGGGGAAAATCCCAACCCAAGCAACAAATGTGTGACACAACTAGGGACACCTATCATTGTCACCTCAATATATATCCCCCTCGTTTTAGTGATGGACAAGTCCAACACAAGGGAGGCTTCCCATGTGACCTTAAGGGGACAGAGGGAACAAGAACAAGAGTGGTAAGAGGCCCTTATTTCGGTCACTTGAACAAGGTGGCTAAGGCTTCTTAAAAAGAGAGGCTTGGGATAGAAATGATAACGGCTTGAAGAATACCTACAAAATCACACATTAGGACACAAAAGCTAAAGCCAAATATTGTCAAATAAACCATTAACCACTAAGGACTTAACAAGATATGCTTGATTTCCTAAAAATGCAACAAAAAGTAAATTTATAATAACAATGATAAATGTGTAAAAGATGTGTGAAAAACACTGTCTAAAGTTGCAATAATGAAAGCTGCCAACTAGTAGATAAAGATCAAGCCTTTACGCATTAGTTTTGATAGTTATATTGGTTTCTACAAAAATGTCATCAACAACAAGTAAATTGTAACAAAAAGAATATTTAACCACAAAAATCAGTAGTCAATAGCTCAAATCGATGCTCTTGATGAGTACTTTTATGTTCAATAGCTAAACAATGATTTGTATGGTTAAATTATGAAAAAGGTAAGAGGTAGTAGTAAAAGTAGCATCCCTAATGGTTATAGCTAACAATTTATAACAACAACGATGACTTATACTCAAATTTTATTAACCATTTAATTACCAATCACTTGCTTTTATCATGAAGTAAGAGAGTAAGAGAGGCAGAGAGATTGCTATGAAACTTTGTCACTTTACTACATCAATGAAGACTAATGCCTTTAATGGGTTATGGAGTCACTTGTTTGAAGAGAGAGTTAAACAAAATAGAAAAAGCGGAGAGGAATTAGGGCTAAACCCTTATAGCACCCAAAACATCTCCTTCTAAATTGATTAGCTCACCAATCAAGGCCAAACTAGGGTTTAGGGTTTCTAGGTGTGCACACCCTCTTACTCCGTAGAAATCAAAACTCTGGCCAAAATTTGCTTCAAGGGTGTAGACACTCTTACTTTTTGAAACAAAGTGGAGAAATATTGTGAGCTATGGAGAGTGTAAACACTCTTATTCCTCCTAGGTTTTTTTCCAACAAAATACCATATGATTGCAAAAAAATTAGTTATTAGACAAGAAATTGATGAAGAAAAACTTACTCAACCAAGAAATACCCCACAAGACTTCACCACAAACTTCCAAGAAGATAGTGCACTAGTAGAGATCACCCACAAGCAAATAACACCACATTTGCACAAGAAAAGAGACATAGTGAATCCTCCAAGAGGGCCAAAATTGCAGTCCAAAGAGTATTTTTAGTAGTGATGAGTTATTTCCCTATGAAAAATGAGTTGCCTCTATTTATAGAGGAAAAACCAAGTCATGTTTGTCCACATTTATAATTAAATCCATAATTGTAGATCAAAACCAAAGTCATAATGATTAACTAGCTGAACGATTTGTTCTTTTTGCCTACATAAGCTACAAAATAGTAAAATAGAGGCATGCAAGTCCATAAAACTCTTCTCCAAGGTGGCACGTGTTAAATTAAGCCTCCAAAGGCTAGGTCGTCATGGTGTAATTGTGCCACATCATCCCCAAATCAAGAAAAAGTGTGGGGTCACAAGCCCACAACATCACCATGTGCACAAAATACACCCAATGACCTCCTAAATGTGTGACGTCATGCTACAAGAGAGGGACGTTTGGGCATAAGAAGGTGACATCGTCCCTTCTTCATGCTTCCAGGCCACGCTCATGTGCCAAGGACATCATCCAAGGTGCAACGCTCATCATCCTAGGCCTCCAATGTGTGAGTCACAACATCCATCTAATGGGGTTTCATATCCCTATGAAGGTCCAAGTGGCTTAGTCCCTTCATGAATGACTTTCACTGTGCAAGGTCATACAAAGACAAGAAAATACGCCCTCCAAGGGTCCAAAATTCATATGAATCATGCCAAGTAAGTCACATTTAATAAAAGAACCACCAGAACAAGTGCATTAAGTCCCCCTTTTCAAACTAAACAAATGTTCAAAGACCTTATAAACTTTGCCAAATTTAGGTATGGGAGGGGTGTCATGGTGCCCTAATGGGTAGGTCAATCCCCAAGTCAAGGAATGTTTCCCAAGAAGACCCTCTCTAGATCATGTAATGAGTATGAAATGGATTGGGTAAGTACTCTTGGGCATGGGGTTCATGACATATCAAGGGCTCATATTGTCTCATTTATGGGTGCCTTTGTGGAGGATGTGCTACATCTGTTCGTTTGCAATGCAACATTTTTCCAAGCCCTTTATTTTTCTTTCCTTTTTTTAATAATCCAAACATTGAGTTATATGTGCAATGGAAAGAACAAGAGCATTGCAATCCCTCTTGAAGTTAGATGATCCAAAATATTTTCGGCACAAAATGAGAGCGGAGATATAATAAATAAATGTACAAAGATATCTCGGATATCCAATAATATAACAGAAATGTATCAGAGATGCAACCATAAACACAGAGATACAGTAATACACAATTTTCTATTAATTAACGAAAATCTACACAATTTTCTATTAATGAACGAAAATGTACAAAGACTGTAAAAATACAGAGTGAAAGACTCGCTAGAATGGTGGCATCTTATCTCTGAGAAGAGATGTGTCCGCTACTCGCATTCGCAAGAAGACAATTTTAAAATGAGGCTCCAAAGGATTTTTTATCATAAAGAAAAAAAAAAAAAAAAACCTAACCCCGAAAGATGAAAAACCAACAGTTTTGTGGACCCCGTTTTGGGTAGTTTGGTGTATCAACTTCCGAGGGGCGTAACTTTGGCATACGATCTCCGTTTGGGGCGCACGATAGCACATTAGAAATGTATCGTCGAGGATATTCATTTTGGGGGCTCAATCAATGCCTTTAGCTATCATTTAGAAGCTCGATCCCGAAAAACCTTCATTTAGGCCCTCAAAATGGCCTCGAAAATTAAAAAACTGCTAAAAATAGTAAATTGCCAAAATTGTTAGAAAATTGTTTTGAACTAGTTGGAAGAGGTGGGTGGTCACCGATATCTACCTGGATCATTAGAGTACATTGGGTTTTATGTGCATTGGAAATAAAAGAACACCACAATGCACTCCTCCATCAAGCAAGACACTTTTTGTTTATTTTCTTTTAAAGGTCCTTTATTTATTTTTTAGGAGAACCATTTCATGGTTCTCAGGACCTTAGGGTGAGCATATAGAAGGATGAACTATGGATTTTTATTTTTATAGTGCTAGTTGAAGGGATCAATGAACCCAAAAACCCAAAAGATGAGGAATCAGAGTGGAAGAAGTATGGAAAGTGGTAAGTATGAGTGGGAATGGTACAATGACCCTTCAAGGGGACCCCTCAATAGAAACCCTTTTCTCGAGGGTGACCAACTTACTAGGATACCATGACAACCACCATGGTGAAATAAATCAAAAAATATAATTTTCAAGTAAACGTTCCATAATCAAGAAAGGACTCTTTGCAACATGCTCAAATGCTTCAATTATTAAACTGACACTTACCATGAGACTGGACTTGTTACCTCATGAAGCAAGACCTATTGTCTTCTATGGACCAAGTTGGTGTTGCAGACATTGTTATATTGTGACGATGAGTGGTGATGCATGGTGGAGAGGAGGGGCTTTATCTGCTCAATGTGGGCTTTGCTGGTCATTTGGCTCTCGACACTCCATGTCTGCTACCTGCGGGCCTCAAGACATCATCTTCTTAGTTACCCCTAGGTCGGGGGAGTAAAAATCCCCTATGAGGGAACAATGTCTATCTATTTTTCATACTTCATTGGTTTATCTTTATAGTAGTAGACCTAGTGTTTATTGGTTATATTGCATATATATATTTTTATCCGAGATTGAGGAAAGTTCTCTCCTGCAGGGATTTGGTGTTGAGTGCGCAAGTCATATAAGAACATGAATCACTCTTGGATGACTATTAGAAATCTCCAATTTAGCCCGAGGATTTTTATCATATACTGTAGCAAATTCCAGGTGAGTTCTCTTGCTCCTCCTCCTTTGATTTACAACATTAAGGTCGTTAGCTCACTAAAGCAATTATCGATTGATTAACCCTAGTTAGTTGGCTTGTTTTTCTTTCCTAATTGTTGGTAAAACCTAATCCGATTAGACTAATAACTTAAATTCTAAAGTCATAATTAGCAAGATCTTAATGTATTAATTAATCTAGTGGCTTAGCCTCTCATTCTTATGCTAGTGATATCCTTTCCCACAACAACTTTAACAATGTTGTTATTAATATAATTTATAAACTGAGCATGATAGTTGAGATTAATTATGATGTAATGGTTTGGAACAAGTGCTAAATATGATTTTCTATCAACATGTTTATGACCAAAAACCTAGGTAATGAGAAACAAGCCCTAACATTAACAAAGGCTATCACAGTGACTTAAAAGGACATGATTTTGGAAAATACCCAATGGTGATCGCTAATTGGACAATGAGGTGAGACTTTAATTCATGTTTTTAAGTCTTCTAGTCCCAACCTTTTCCAAAAGCTGGATAATACTCCTTTATGTATGTGACTAAAGCACCATCACGACTTTGCAAACATTTGGAATATATTTCAACTAGAGTATGTACAACTACGAGTTCTTTCACCTAAGACATGCGTGGTAGGGTTTTAAGATCTCAAATATTGGGCAACACATTGCTTCCCTCACTTTTGTCGACCCAATATGTCAATGGAGTCAAACTTTGTGGAAAATTGATACCTTATGTAATAATGAAGGTTGGACACACTTGGGATGGTGTTGAAACACTCATGCCCATTTGAGTCAAGGCTAGACACACTTGGGATGGTGTTGAAACACTCATACCCATTTGAGTCAAGGCTAGACACACTTGGGATGGTGTTGAAACACTCATGCCCATTTTAGTCAGACTTTGTAGCATCTATCCCTAATTCTCTACCTCAGTTCTCCAACTAGAGGATCTTCGTCAATGGGTGAATTGCTTGGTTGAATCTTATGTGTCCCTTCCATCCAAATATCAAAAAGCATAAATACAAACAATAATGATGATGATGATTTTGATTTTGATGAATCGTTGTTTCAATGTTGGGTTTTGTTTGCTTTAGGTTTAATAAGCTTTTGTGGTCATTTTTTCATTTTGTTCTCAGTCATATTTACTATGTTATTCTATTTTGTTTATTGTTGTTTCCCTTTTTTAAGTTTTGCCTCAACTCCGAGAAGGATCCCTTTGGAAATTCAATTGTATTTGATTGCCTAATATTTTATCTACAATGGATCTCATTGACGGTTGAATAGGGAGCAATGAGAATCACAACTAGTGCAAAAAAACCTATGTCACTAGAGTCCCACTTATTCTTTCACATTTTCCCAAGAGACGCCCGTCGATTCTGAAACCATCAGGTGGCATTTCCACTTTGTCTGAATGTCCACGAAGTTCAACATTTATGAAAACAATTCTCTTGTATGGTTGTTGAGATTTTGGGTGATCACATTCTCTTTCATATGCACACTCACTCCAGAGTATGAAACCGAACTCTCAAACCCCAATGCTGGAAAAAATATCAATACATTGGGCACTCGATTGGTTATATTAACTATGGATTTTTAAGTGCTCACAAGTTTTCAAAGAAATGTGGTGTTAAGATGTATATATCCTAATTGATATACCATATAAACGATGTTAGGAAACGAAAAAAAAACATAACACTTTAACAGAGCATAAACAACATAAAGCGAGATCAACAATCACACAGTTGACACAATGATTTATGTGGAAACCCAATACGGGTAAAAACCACGGGCAATGATAATCAATATTCTTATTATTCAAAGGAGAATTACAATAGCTAATCACATGCATACAACCTTCCTCTCCTCTCATACACACAACACACCTCAGTATTGTGTCTTGCTCAAACACACTACACACCACACACTACTCCCTTACACTCTCTATGGGTATGCTCATATATATATAACATTTCTCAAACAATTAGACAAACTGATTATAATAAGATCCACTAGTTACACAAATTGTTCACAAAAGAGTGCATGCATGCACATTCTAAATATAGTTGATATGCATGTGTATCTGACCGCATGGGAAATTGGTTGGCATGTTTCCAACAATATCCACCTTGACAACAATTTACATGATATATCGGCCCAAATTAATTCATCACATTTTCTACAAGCCAAGAGAATCCAAACACCATCGTAGCTTCTCTAACATAACTGTTTTCATAAACATGTCTGCAGAATTCACTTTTTTATGGAATTTTTGCAGAGCCACTCCCCATTCATCAACAACCTATCTTACAAAATGGTATTTGATAGAAATATGCTTCATCTTACTGTGATAAGTTGGATTGCTAGCCAAATGAATAACACTTTGACTATCGCAAAATACTTTCACCTTGTCTTGCATCCTTCCAAACTCACCCAACAAACCTTTTAACCAAATTGTCTCCTTACATGCATGTGAAGCAACCATATATTTTGCCTCGGTAGTGGATAAAGCAACTACGTTTTTAAGCTTTGACATCCAACTAATAGGTCCTCCTGCCAGAGTAAAGACATATCCTGAAGTGGATCTCCTTTTGTCAAGTCATCGCTGCCCGATGCTCTTTAGCTGGATTTTCCATGTATCTACTGACAACTCCAACTGCATCTGAAATATCTGGACTAGTAATCACCATCGCATACATCAAACTTCCAACTGCATTAGCATATGGTACACGAGACATATAATCATTTTCTTCATCATTACTAGGACATAACCTAAATAAAGCTTGAAATTGAAGCCAAATGGATCTGTACGGGTCTCACATGATTCATACCGAATCTCGTAAGTATTTTCTCCACATACTTCTATTGTGATAATCACAGCTTACCATTTTTCATGTCTCTATGTATCTCCATGCCCGAGATTTGTTTTGATGCTCCTAGATCCTTCATATCAAATGCCTTAGCCAACTGAGCCTTTAACCTATTAATTTTGACCATACTTTTGCTTGCCACAAGCATATCGTCAACATATAACACCAAAATAATGAACATGCCATTTTCTAACTTTTTAAAGTAAACACAATGATCATATTTACTTCTTGTAAAACTTAGGCTCACCATGAAGGAATCAAACTTCTTGTACCATTGCTTGGGAGACTGTCTGAGGCCATACAATGACTTGTTGAGTTTGCAAACAAATATTTTATTGCGATCATGAACAAACCCTTCTGGTTGTTCCATATATATATCCTCATCCAAATCTCCATTAGAAACGTTATTTTAACATCTAATTGCTCTAACTCGATATCAAGTAAAACAACTAGTGCTAACACAACATGAACTGAAACAAGCTTCACAACTGGTGAAAATATTTCATGAAAATCAATACCTTCCTTTTGAGAATACCCTTTTGCTACTAGTCTTGCTTTATACCTTTCAACTTTATCATAAACACCCTTTTTCAGTTTGTAGACCCACTTGCAACTGACAACCTTCCTATCTTTTGGAAGTTCTACCATGTCCCATGTTTTATTCCTCTCTAAGGCATCCATTTCTTCTTTCATAGTTTTTTTCCATTGAGCACTTTCCGATACCTTAATTGCTTCCTGAAAACAACTAGGTTCTCCATCAATAGAAACCAAAGCCACAGATGAAACATAATTGTCATACCTTGTAGGAGGATTCCTGACCTGTGCAGATCTCCTTAGAGATGGTTGAGGCATATCCTCAGCTTCCTGGATATTTTCTACATCTTCATCTAATTCTTCTGGAACTTCTTCATGCTCCTCCCTTTCTGAAGATGACTGAGTTTCCAACTAAATTTTCTGAACATGTTGTACCTGTTCTTGTCTCACTTCAACATCTACCAGTTCTGATTTTAAGAGTTAGGGATCATCAAATAATACATCTCTGCTTATGATGAGTTTGTGGGCAATAGAATCACACAATCTGTACCCCTTAACTCCATCACCATAACCAACAATGACATATCTCTTTGATCTAGGATCGAACTTAGAACGTTGATCTTTAGAAATAAGAGCATAAGCGTCACAACCAAATATTCTCAGATTTGAATAATCATATGAATGACATGTCCATACCTCTTCTGGAATCTTACAATTTATTGCAGTTGATGGTGACCAATTTATCAGATAGCACGTTGTAAGAACTGCTTCTGCCCACAATTCTTGCTGCAACTTGGCATTACTGAGCATGCTCCTTGCTCTCTCTAGGAGAGCCATATTCATGCGTTCAACAACACCATTCTACTGAAGAGTATAAACCGTGGTCTTATGCCTTTCAATACCAATTTCCTTGCAATAGTTCTCAAATTCCACAGATGTGAACTCACCTCCATTATATGTTCTTAAACACTTGATTGACCTGTCAGTGTTCTTTTCAACCAAATGTCACAAAACATGACGATCCTCCAAAAGAAACTGTAGGGGATGGTCCCCAAACATTTGAATGAATGTAATCAAGGATACCTTTGCTTATATGCCTTCTCATTTTAAACTTATGTCTACACTGTTTTCCAAAGACACAATACTTGCAGAAATTCAAATTTAGAAACTTTAAACTTGGAAGTGAATTACGATCAACCAATACCTTAAGCCCTTTCTCGCTCATATGACTCAAACGCTTATGCCATAAATGAATAGAGTCACTTGCACCTTCAGATGCTACCACTGCTTGATTTACTTTTTTTCCTTCCTTCAAGCTGATAAAGGTTCCCAATCCTCTTTGACTTCATGACTACAAAGATGCCTTTGGACACCTTCAGTACTCCACCTTAAGTTGTACACCTGTAACCAACAAAATCTAGAACTCCCAAATTTATCAAGTTATTTCTAAGTTCGGGTACATGCCTTACATATGTTAATGTTCTTACAGAACCATCATGCATTTTAATCTGGATGCTACCAACTCCAACAATTTTTCAAGAAAAATCATTTCCCATAAAAACAACACCATCATCAATAGATTGGTAAGTTGAGAACCAATTTCTATGAAGACACATGTAGTTGGACACACCAAAATCTAATAACCAACGTTGATGTTGATGTGAAACATCACAAGTAAACAATATCTCATCAACCATACCTGAACCAGAACCTGAACTTGTTTAAGCTAAATTAGCTTCCTTTGCCTCTTTTGTGGAGTCCTCCTTGGATGCATTCTGTCTTTTCCAGCAATCCTTCTTGAGATGCCCAGATTTGCCACAAAACCAACATTTTTGCTTACTCTTCTTTCCTTTTGACTTAGACCTTGATGTACCTCTTTGATTTTGCCCTCTTTCTGTAGATCGACCTCTGACCACCATTGCTTTTGTTGTTGAGGTTTCTTTATTGGATCTTCTCCTCATCTCCTCAGACAACAAAGCTCCTACAACAATGTCTTAATCAATGACATCTTTTGAGCTGAACCATATAGATGTGACCAGATGATCCCAAGACTTCGGCAATGAACACAATAGTGTAACTGCTCTGTCCTCATTTTCGTACTTTACTTCCATACTAGATAATTGACAAATTAGAGTATTGAAAACATTCAAGTGATTAACAATTTTTGTACCCTCTTTCATCCACAAGCTGTACAACTGTCTCTTCAAGAAAATTATGTTTATCAAAGACTTTGTCATATAAAGACTTTCATCTTGCTCCATAAGCTTGTTGTTGTTTCCTCATTAATGATGTTAAACAAAACTTCATTTGCCAAACACAGACGAATATATCCAAAGCTTTTGGCAATCCTTGTTGCACAAGCAAATCCTGCATCTTGAGCTTCCATAACTGAAAGTTATTCTTGCCACTAAATTTCTCAACTTCGAATTTCGAACTTTGAACCTTAGCCATTTTTCTAAAATAGAAACCTCTGCCAAATCACAGTCGGGCCCTCTGTCACTCTTCTACGCATACATGCAAAAAACCCTTTTTCCAAAACACTTGCCTTCCCCTACTTTCAGAGGGTGGCGCTCCTCTAGTTCTATTTAGGGAGTGCCACTGTTAGATCGACGCTCCTTTAAGCTTGCGGGGGGTGCGTCGATTTGGAGGACGACGCTTTGTGAGTGTGGAAAGGGGAGCGTCGATTTCCTGGTGCTCTGCGGTGCACGAATTGGGCACGTCGAAGTGGGGAAAATTCCTATTTTGTAAGTGTGGGAGAGTCGGCGTGCCTCTAACACTACCTAGGGAGCGCCCATAGCCATTAGGGACGGGACGCTCGCTATCCTCCTCTCACTAAAAAAAGATTCTATTTCTGTAATAACTAGACTAGTTTGCTTCTATTCAATTACAAATCAAGACTTCAGTGTGCTAAAAAGAACTTGACCACACTCTTTGGTCGCAAAAAATATCTGGGCTCCTCAGTACTCAACGCCGCTTGTCCTTACGTGCCAAAAACACGTCCAAAGGTTTTTGCGTTCACAGGAAACCTACACACAATTCACCTTGGCTCACTTGTTGTACCTTTTCTGATACCACTTGTTAGGCAGTGGAAGCAAAAACATAACACTTTAATAGAGCATAAACAACATAAACCGAAAACAACAATCACAGAGTTGACACACTGATTTATGTGGAAACCCAATACGGGTGAAAACCACAGGCAATGATAATCGGTATTCTTATTATTCAAGGGAGAATTACAATAGCCAAGCACATGCATACAACCATCCTCTCCTCTCATACACACAACACACCTCAATATTGACACAACACACCTCAATATTGCGTCTTGCTCACACACACTACTCCCTTACACTCTATGAGTATGCTCGTATATATAGCATCTCTCAAACAATTAGAGGAACTGATTATAATAAGTTCCACCTGTTACACAAACTGTTCACAAAAAAGTGCATGCATGCATGCACATTCTAAATATAGCTGATATGCATGTGCATGTGACCGCATGGGAAATTGGTTGGCATGTTTTCAACAAAAGATTGATTTTTAAATGCCCACAGTTTTCAAACTAGATGTGGAATTAAAATGAATATATTCTGATAGATATACCCAAGAAGGTACGTTTCTTCGGCACACGAATGAAGATTTTCCCAAACATGTGCGCATTTTTTTAGCTCCGGCCTACAAGCCTGCAGGTATGATTATGATTTGCTCCATCTTCTAACCAACGGATGGAATTAATGCAGGAAAATTACAGGGGACCCCAGGTATTGGCCATTTTGTAGCCTGGTTGTTCGGGTGGCAGGGCGCGCATGTTGCCATTGCGTAGAAGGGAAAGATGGAAGAAAGCGATGATGACACTCTGGCTTGAACCAAGTCTGTAGCATTGTGAAGCTCTTACAAAGGCAGCCGACACGTTGCTCAAGTTAGTTGGACCATAGACTGCTTACACTGCATTAGTCTGACCGACGAAAGCTTTCGCATTCCCTAATTGACTAGTAAGCTTTATGTACTATTTATAACTCATTTTCAATAATAAAGATTGGACGTTGAAGCAATAAAAAGTCGGAAAAATAACAGTTAAATAAACTATTTTCCAAACTTTATAATGGTTAAAGTTTAATTTTAAATTTGTGTACGGCAAAAGAGTATGTTCTCAGCCAACGGCAGGGACTAATAAGAGCGGAAGGAGTGTAAAAAGATCCATAAAAAGCTCAAATACCAATTCTCTGCTGCGGTTCTTAACTCATTGCTTTTTCGATTCCATCATGGTATTAATCTTTAAAGCCTGAACAATTTTGTTGGTGATAGCAAAAGGCTCGTTTTGTATTCTTGCTAGGTAAAGCTCAAGCTTTCTAGTGGGAAAGTATAATTATTTATTCACTTGATTGTTGAACTCTGTTCCTGCCTTGGGATACTACTCAATCAATAATTGCAGATTGCAGACCCTAGTCTTCAAGCATCTTTGTTCTGATTTTCCTCTATTATGGTATTCCTCAATTACCACCTGGGGCATACAAACACCCTCTTAAGTGCATACCTTACTTTGTGAGTGTGCAGTTTCGGAAACGCCCAAATAAAAATAAGGTGATCAGCTTCGGAAACGTCCAAATAAAAATGAGGTGAATAACCGTATCCATATGCTTTGAAGATTGTATTCTGTTGAATTCTACCTTGACTTTTTGGTACTGATACCTGATTTTGAAAGAATTTTTGGAGAGAGAATAAATTAAAATAAGGCCATTTTTATCGGCCTCTGTGTCTATTGTTTGGGCTTCATCTATTTTCCTTCTTTGTTACGAATTTCTCATGTTTCTTTCTATTAAAAAAAGAGGTTTTGTTGAATTTACTGCTACTTATGCTCATCCATTCCGGAATATAAGAACAATTAATTTATATATCCTGATTAAAAAAATACAAAAAACTCGCATTGGGATTTCCATTCATGTTTCATTTTTCATGTTAAAACAAAAAAGAGAAGAGTCTAAATGCTCCATAATACGCAGACACATTATATAACATTTGAGGTGTTGTACGATATTTTTTTTTAAAACTGACTAGATTCCTCACCCAATCTAAGGAGGTTAGCATCTCCCAGTGCAAGGAGGTTAGCCGGTCTTTAGGGCTTCAGCCTAATGTACTCAAACGATTCCATTTCACCTTGTACTCTCGATTAGCCTTATGGGAGTGTTTTGCGTTGGTTGCTCAGAGAGTTGCTCTGAGGTTTATCTCCACAAAAGGTGACAAAACCATGCAATGTGCATGGAAGTATTAAGGGTCATCAGATTAGCCCACACACTATCAGTTGCTAACATTGTAAATAATGACAGTCGGCAGAAATTTCCATCTCCAGTTGCTCTAAGACTTCTATTTCAATCGTTAGTATTCAACGGACTGTTTCTCAGTGAGAAGTATTGCAACTTCGTAACCTGTAATTTTGTCCGATAATCAGGATATTGCATTGTTTTCTTTACTTTAACAGCAATCAATTTCTCTGTTGGCTAAAAGATATGCAATATAATCTGAGTTTTTAAAAGATGGCGAACAACCATTTCAATTTCATATCTAAAATTAAAATACATAGTTTCTTAAATATTACTATGTTCATTTTGTCCGCCTTACAATATACGATAGTTGAATTTGATTTCATTAAAAAAGAAATGTAAGAACCAACCTTATGTTAAGAAGTCTATTCTAACAAAATTTCAAAAATATACCATATAGGGTTTTCTCTAAACTTTTTTAAATCTACAATTTACAATTTAATTTTTTTAACTGGACAAAAGGGAAATTACATTATAAGAGTAGATGATAAAGATTATTTACAAGAGAAAACATTGCTAATACACTGGAAAAAATGCCCGTGATAATCAAAGAAAACAGCATTTCCTGTTTGTATCCCTTATAGAATAAACAGTTTATAATAGACGAGTCACCTAGCCACGAATCAAAGTGATTTTCGGATATGGCACCTGTGATTTGATTTGAAAGAACGGATTGATATAAAACAAGCACCAAGACTTGATGCATTTAAAACACTTTGTGAAACTTGGCTTCCCATCACAGAAACAAGTCCAAAACATAGTAAATCTTATGCCATCATCCCTCTGGAACGCATTATTTGCTTCACCTCATTCAAAATCCGAGGAAACTCATAGAAAATAGAAGATTGCTTTCCCTCTAGTCCATCCCTGCTAATTCTATTGTTACCAGATAAGTTATTACATGGGCTGCCACCAATAATGAGATCAAAACCTCCTACTGTATCTACTAGTTCCTCTAGTACATCCCTGGTCAAATGCTGAACATCTTCCTTCTCAATCAGTCGACCTGTTTGACGTGTTTTCGTCCACCAACTACTAAGGATAAGCCTGTTCTTTGGACATATTTCCACAGACACAACACATTTTAAATGTATTCCAATACGATGCAAAGCAACCTCTGCACCACCAATACCTGAAAATAGAGAAAGGACGTTCAGGCCATATGGATAAAATGGTTTCAAAACAGATAAATGGTATGCAACCGTGTCTATCTGGAATGCGTTGCCCAGACATTGTAAGCGATCAGTTCGAGCAGATGCTCCACGACTGTGATCTTTGTCAAATCCTAATAAGAGCTCTATCTCATTAGGTTCCAGAGGGGCCATCTGATCTGGCCCCACCCAAACCAAGTTCCACTTCTTACAGTTTTCGAGTATGTAAGCCTGGTCAGGTAATGCTGGATTTCCATTTGAGTTTGTCATTATAGACCTGAGTTCTTGGCATAGGATATCACTGCCTCGTGCGCCACATATGCAATTCAGTTTTTTTCTACCATCCCAGGGAGGCCAATACTTTTTTGTTTGAGGCAATGCTTCATGAATTGTCATAGGAGGCGGGGGCAGTACTTGAAACCGCCCATCTATAGGAAGGTTGTGAACGTAGCCTCTTGGCCTCATAGAAGCTGAAAAATATTTCGAGTCAACAAACTCTGGGTCTATGCCCCCAAAATGCCGAGAGATAGTCTTCCAAACATCTTTTGGTGCCATAGCCACATTTTCGAAATAGAAGAACGGTGGCCCATGCATAAATGTCTTTACCTCCTGCGGACGCTGTCCCACAGGGTATCCAGGAACTCCAAATCCAATGAGTCCCTTCAAAGATGGATCGAGAAGCATTAAATGTTCATCATTCAATTCATCTTGTTCAGATTGCAATCTGTCTCTGATTCTTTTCTCCTTCAATATTTTCTTCTGTTGTGCTCTATAAAGTCTGTTTCTGATTTTTTCCTCCTTCAATATTTTCTTCTGTTGTGCTCTAATAAGTCTGTTTCTGATTTTTTCCTCCTTAAATATTTTCTTCTGTTGTGCTCTAAGTGTTTTGTTATTGGTTGAAGATGATCCAGCGTTCAAGCCATTCAAGACAATATCTGTCTGCTTTCTTTTACGAAATTTACTCAAACATGTCTCTTGATCTTGTACCTCCACTTTCTGCACATCAGTTAAGCATAATTTATACCTGGATATTTCAATACAAATTAATCTAGCCACTTATAAAATTCTTAACGAAAGGAAAGATTTGGCAAAAACATTGTACATTGTCAGTAATCTCAACGGAAACTTATACATCAAATTCTTAAAGAAAGGGCAATCTGGTCGTGAACAAGAACTCTATCTCCAACAATTAGATTGCAGTCAATTTTCATGTAAAATATAAACCTCCTTTGGGATATTCAAGCTTAATCTCTGGTAAACATACTTTATCCAACACTTTCAGTTATAAAAAGTTAGTAGTAAAATGACAGGTCTTTCTATTTCTGCACTGGTATAAATGAGTGGTCTTAGTTTGCCTACAATTCTTAGGAAGTTGATTGTTTCATGTCACCGCTGTGACTGGAATAGAAGTAATTTCAACCCTCTAAAAGTCTCTTAATCTCCTGGTAAGTGAGCTTCCATATCAAGAGAATCCATTAAGCAATTTTCCTTTTGGGCTTAAAAAGGAAGACCTCAAACTTGGCTCAACTATTATGTCTCAGCTACGATTAGATCAGGAAACATTTTTTTGCAAAACATTCTGTTTAAGGCAGATAAAATTTTTACTAGGTGGTATAATTTGAAAATTTTAATTACTCATAAGACTGGTGAAGTTCAGTACTGGAAGACATTGTGCAGCCTGCCGTGAATGCACATACAATATTGTCCAGTATTCCCAAGTTGTATATGGGGCATAGGAAAAGAGGGTAAACATTACCCAAGAAGGCATTGGGCAGCCTGCCGTGAATGCACATACAATATTGTCCAGTATTCCTGTAATGTCCCCCACCTCTTAATGAAGAGGTTTGGAAAGACTTAGTGGTCTAGTCATCCCCACTAGACCATAGTCTCATGCAGCGTGGGGAAAGGTCAGCTAACTCAATGTTATATTTTGAAGTTGACTAGGAAAGAGGTAAAAAGGGTAAAAAGTAACTCAATGAAGAATTAGAACGCTGGAGGTTGAGTTAGGAGTTGAACCTAGGGGTTAACTAACTCAACAGAGAAATAGAATGGAAGTATAAAGGAAAGGGTAGAGCGCACCTCTCACTCATCTTGGATATTATTGCATTTGGTTATTGAGCTCTCAAGCACACAATTTTGAGGGTTTTGAGATTACAAACCCTAAAGAACAACTCGATGGTGAAAGATTCCACTCACCTTGTTCCAAGCTTGGTCTCGGGGTTGAAATACTCCACCCACACCATTCTATAGTCTTCACAGGTTCCATCATTGATCCATGAGGGCAGCAGGGTCGTACCCTTGAGGGTTTTCCAGCAGGGGTGCATCATTTCATGAAGAAGAGTTCGATCCAGCCTTGTGACAAGGTCTAGTGACATTCTAGCATTTGGGTATTACTTGCAGGGCCTTGTTCATCAATTTGGGAGCATTTTTGGAGGGTTACTTCAGATAGATTATTATCTACAGCTTTGGGACGGTTTTGGGAGAAGGAGGGCGCAACTGTGATTCAGATCTTGTTAGTTTGAGGGGGTTACACCTCAGATCTGACCTTGAGACTTCTCCTAGTGGTTTGTGGCAGCCCAATCTATCTTTCTAGAAAGTTTTAAGGGATTTGGAGGCTTCCTTCATCAGGGCCGAATTATTGGGCACTTCAAGGATTGAGGAGGGCTTAGTTTTAATTAGGGTTTCAGCAGTTTGGAGGGGTAAGACTTAGCATCTGGACTTCAGACTTCAGGGAGGGGTTCCACTTGCCCTAATCTATCTTTCTGTGGAGTTTGGCATCATTTGGAGATCTCCTTCAACTCGGCCGAAATCTTGGCCTTCTCATATATTCAGCAGGAAGTGCTAGCAGCCAGGGGGGTTGGATGTGACCCTGGTTCCTATTGTATTTGCCCTTCATTATATATTCAGCCTTTGGAGGCGTATTTTGTATTGCCGGGAGCATTTTGTAGCAACTCATATGTTATCTCTTGAAGCCATCTGATGTTATTCCAGATCTGCATCCACCTTGTATCAGGTTCTTGCTTTTCATAATAATAAAGGTTAGATCTATGCTTTTGGGTTCCATATCTTGTGTACTGGTTAGATCTTGTGTTTGTATTGAGTTTATCTTCAGATCTGTGCTTAATAACTAAGTATAACCCTAAGGCCGAAACTTGAGAGGCCAACCTGCAAACATACACAGACAAACAAGTAAATCAATGGTCAGTTAGTGTTCCAAAGCGAAAAAATTGGCTTGGGAACATTACAATTCCCAAGTTGTATATGGGGCATAGGAAAAGAGGGTAAACATTACCCAAGATATATATATATATATATGTTACCAACATCGTGATAATATTGCGATATTGGCGATATTATTGGCAAAACGGTCAACGGCGATATTATCGGCGAAAATAGCGCGATATTTTACGCCCTCTGAAAATATCGCGATATTATCGTAAATAGCGCGATAATATCGCGCAATGATCCAAAATATCTCGCGCAGGCGGACAGGGCCGGAAATAAAGCCCGATTTTGACTTTTTTTTTGTCATTTTGCAAGTGAAGTGTGGGGTTTGGTGAGCAAAGGAGAAAGAGGCGAGTTTGCCTTCAGCCAAAGACGAGGAGGAGCAATATTTTGAGCACTATAACCTGTTTATTGTAAAGTTGGGATTGATTTCTCTCAAATTGAAAAAAAATGAATATTTTTGTATTTTTTTCGTTCTTACGACATTTTCCGATATTTACTGATATTTTCCCTGATATTGCTGATATTTTCATTTTCGGACCCTCGGTGATATTTTTCCATTGCCGATGTTAGTAACACTGATATATATATATATATATATATATACAAGAACAATTAACTTTTGTATTAGAAGGTGCTGCAGTCTTGTTGGACAGCATTATAATACAAAAAAGATATATATTAAAAAGAACAGTTAACTTTTGTATTAGAAAGTTGTTGCAGTCTTGCTAGACAACATTATAATACAAAAAAGAGGACCGTCCTAGAGTCTATTGTTCAGAAAAATTCCAAAAACTCGCAAAATAATTATGAGAAAGATGAAATTATCCTTCGTAGAGGATGCCCAAAAAATTCTGCTACTATAAAGCCTGAAAAAGACAACTAGAAAAAGACCAACTTTAAAAAACCTGAAACTATTTAAAGACATGCTTGTTGTAAGCTTCCTCTTGTTCCAGTGGACAAGCCAAGGGGGTCCTGGTCCATGCCATCCATATCTACCTCTCTGGGCATATGACAAACTCTCTCCTCCTCAATGTTCTCCTCAACATCTGAACCAGTGGACATTCTGTAGTTAGAGGTAGTTGATTGAGGGTCCCTGACAGACTTTATACCTGATGATGCAAAGAACTACATTCAGGTTCTAAATTCTCTATTTGCTTCTTTTTCTGTAACAGACTACAGTGTTTCCATTATAACTGTCATCCCATTACTATGATTTTCCTCCTGGATACGAATTTTATCTGTAGCAGTAAATATGGATGTCCAATTATCTGCAATGAGGGACTCTTGACTTCGAACAACATGACGGATGTCATCAATTTCACAAAGCAGGCATTGCCCAGGGTGGTGGTGGCTTGCCATACTATCCAATGTCCAATGAAACCTCCCCAAAATCCACCAATTCCAAGCCCTTATACTAAATTTCACTGTCAAAACTGATAACCTCCCTTTCACCACCAAATTGTACCCAGAGAACACAGAGACAGAATTTTATTTGAGGAATTAACACAGTAATTCCCTTCCACTGCTAACAAAACTGAAAGGCACCTCCAGGAATTCAAATAAGAAACACAGAGAGAGAGACCCAAGCTAATTTACCCAGGAGACAAACTTAGTCTAATGAATATGAATTTACCTCAACAACTGGCCGAATATTCCTCCAATAAATCACTAGACCCAGGCAACGAAGAAAATCCTCCAGACTGCACTCCTCGAAGGATTCTTCAAGAATGACCAGAGGAATGTCGACAAGCCTACCATCCAGACCTGGCTCCATTATCCCACCTTCACCCGAAGTCGGATTAAAGCCCGATTGATAGACCTGATCCCTCATTACAATTGAAGTGTGCGGTGGTACAATGATTATGGCGAACCTCGGCTTCTGTCCTCCCTACCTTATTAAATTTGGCATGCCACTTGGGTTGGATAGAAGGTGGCATGCAAAAGTTTGGATGTCATAAAACAAATTTGATTAAGGAGTTGAGGTGATGGAAACCCCCCCTTTTGTCCACAAGGTTCACCATTCTAGGCAATGTTTACCCCCAGATTTGCTCCTTTGCAAACTGGAGGGTTAATAGCCAGCTTACTTCATTGGGCTGGTATTCAAACAGTATTTCCAGAGACAGCTTTGCTTGAGCCAGGGTTGGTTCCCATTGGTTTCAGCCTTCAGGTATAGGATTGGTTCAGTGTTGTGTTCCTGATTCAGAGACATATATTTCATAGGTTTTCATTAGATTGGAGAGTTACTATTTTTAGTTGTACTCCTACATTTTAGGAGACAGGCTTCCGAGGCATGCATGTCAGAGATGATGATGTATTTGGGATCCTTGCGAGATTTTGAGTCTGATGAACCCCTTTCGAATGACATGAGAGACATTTCTATTTTTAGCATGGGTTGCATGTCGGTTTTGGGCATATCTTTTCATAGCAGGTCCATTTTTGGTAGGGTGACATGTGGCAGCTTTTGGTTGTGACATGTGGCATGATTTGGATGCTCGAGGGAGTCAATAATGATGTGGAAAAGCGCATGACTTCACTTGGGGTGTTCTTGTGTCATTAGAGCACATGACTTGGTCAAACTGAAGACCACTAGGTCGTTTGCATGGATAAGGTAGTGAGGTGTCACTAGAGTGAGTCAACTGGATGTTTGCATTAGTTAACTGAGGTATCATCCTTAGTTGACTAAAGTCAGGAGTATTTATCGTTAGTTTTCTTTTAGTTCATCTCCACTCCACTAGTGCGCATGGTTTTCTTTCACTCCATCTCAGTTTATCTGAGAGTATCTTCACTTAACTAAAGTGTCTTGCCACCTCATCCGAGTCTAGCTTTAGTTCAACTCAAAGCTCATCTAAAGAAGACTACTACGCATCGACTTTTCCCTCTTTAGTTCGTTGTCACTTAATTGCAAGCATCTCTACTCACCCACACGCATGGTTCCCTTGCTTCACTTCGCCCTTACTTCAATCCATCTTTCCTCTAGTCATCAATGCGCATGGATAATCTCACTCCACAAGATCTCCACATCATCTAAAGTGCATGGTTTTCTCTCTAGTTCATGGCTACTTAAATGAGGTAGATTCCTAGTTGAACTAGTGCTCATTAACACTCCTCCTGCAACTTTACTTCACTCAAACTACACTCATGGACTCTTCATCCTATGACAACTCAACCACTCTCCAGTTAAACTCAGAGTGCTCAGACACTTCACTCTACTCTTCTATGGATTAAAAAAGTTCACATTCACTTGGACTAAGGTGTGTTATCGCACAGTTTGTAGTTAGATGTAAAGGAAAGGTAAATGAAGGCAAACTGATGCAACGAGAGACTATCCTATCACTATCATCTCAACATGAAGTCTCTTTCTATTTAGGGTGGTAGGCCCAGGGGAGAGACTATCCTAGATGTCCTTGGTGACTTGGGGTTTTGAGAAGGCAAAGGTTTAAGGCTAAGTAAAAGTTTCCATCTCACAAGTCACCACCGATCAGAAAGTCCGGCTAAATAGCCAATAAAGATAATAATAACTAGAAATGTACCTGTTGGCGTTGGAAGTCACTCCTGGATTGCAGCAGGAGCAGAGCCCGACGCCCATCAGTTTTATGTCACGATTTGTTTTAAAGGGGTGATCGGATGGATAGAGACTCAAGAAAATATCGCTTGAACTCAGAAAACTGGGCTTGGTATGTAAAAAAAAAACAAAGGAGGTCTTGATCTAACTTCCGTCAGTGAGTTGGTTGTAAAATGCGCAGATGGAAGACTTAGTGAGATGAGTGAGCAAGACTGCTTTGGGCATCAGGCCTTTCAGCAGCTTGAGGAGGAAAAACTCAAAATACAAGATCCTCTTGGTTCAGAGTTTCGGGGAACTGAAGGGTGACTTCACTGGATCATCCAATTCCAAATCATTCAGCGTTGAGAAAATACAAGAACTGATTAGAAACAATACAACTATTACAGTGATCCAACATACACCATCCTATAACAGCGCAACTCGATTGGATCCTCCAATTCCGAGTTGTTCTAACACAGTGTACACAGAGAGATGGAAAGAGGCTGACATTCATAAGGCAAGAAGTCTCAAGTGCCAATACATAACCAGAGCAACTAGTGCTTCATCAAAACTTTACAATCGGGAGCCTAGCTCAACCATCGATACCTACAAAAATGGCAAAAATGCCTACATATACTCCTCCAGAGGCGTCTCAAGACTTTCAGGGTGTGGCGTCTCCTCAGTCAAATCTGGCCTGAACTCCTTTGTCAGACGTCACCTTAATTTTGCATGGCCTTTGAAGGGGAGGTAGCTGAAACATTAAAGGCTAAAATAGCGTGTGCAGACTCCTCTGGTCAGACGAGAACTCGGCATGACTTCTTTGGAGAAAACCAGCGTACAGGACCATCTCGGGCAGACTGCCTGCTGGAACCTCCATGCTTTGCATTTAATGAGTGAGCCGAGGTTTCAACTACCTCCATCCACCTTCATTTATTTTTAGCGAGGACCAAGATCGAGGTCGAGCTGAATCGGTCTCTGGAGAACGCGGTGACCCCTTCTGTAGCTAAACCCGACGCTTCAGCCCTTTGCGCAGTTCTTTCTATCGCCCCCAAGTGACCACGGGCTGTGACCCTGTGCTTATCCTCAAAGGCGCTTTCGGCGTTTCGGGGTTCGTGGATAGGAAGGAGCTGATCCTTGCTCTTCAAAGTCGCGATGGGCGAAATGCAGACATGGCCTAATCTGGCGCCACGCGTCCCTTTGGATGGACGGCTGCGATGATGTCGACGTTTTGGGACCTATCTCATCATATGGTGCGCGCTAGCGCCTTTTCCCCAGGCCCGTTCCTCTGTGACCGGGCGCTAAGACCGTGGGCCCAACTCTTGAGCGCTTTCGACGCTTCGCGTCTCGCAGCTGGGAGGAGGCTGATCCTCGCTCTTCAAAGTCGCGATGGGCGAAATGCCGACATGGCCTAATCGGGCGCCACGCGTCCCTTTGGATGGACGGCCTGAATTATTTCGGCGAGACTGTGGGCCCGGGTCCTGGACGCCTTCGGCACTTCGCGTCTCGCGGCTGGGAGGAGGTTGATCCTCGCTCTTCAAAGTCGCGATGCGCGAAGAGGTGATAGAGCCTAATCGCACACCACGTGTCCCTGTTTGATCGGACGACCCGGATCATTTCGGAGAGACTGTGGGCTCGGGTCCTGGACGCCTTCGGCACTTTGCGTCTCGGGGATCCTAGTTGCAGAGAAAAAGTGTTTCAAGGTTGCGATGGGCGAAGCTGCGACAGAGCTCGATCGTGTGCCACATGTTCCTCCGGGATGGACGGCCTGGATCATTTCGGTGAGATTGTGGGCCCAACACTGGGCGCATTCGGCACTTCGCGTTTCGCGGCTGGGAGGAGGCTGATCCTCGTTCTTCAAAGTCACGATGGGCGAAGTGGCGATAGAGCTTGATCGTGTGCCACGTACTCCTCCAGGATGGACGGCTGAGATCTTTTTGGTGTTATATAAGCTCTATCCATTGCGCTAATCCTGGCGCAACTTTGCTAACCGCGATTACCCGCCGATCGTCGATCTGCTCTATAGATGGATCTTGGCCGTTGACAACATAACTTCACCCGCTCACTTGATTGGTAACCAGAAACGAGATTTTCCTGTGCTGCGCTTGTCGTGCAGCCTGCAGACCTGGATACTCTTACACCCAAGACAAGAATTGTTGCTAACAGTACCTACCCAGAACAAAGCAACAATAAACTATATATTCACAAGATCACTTGCTGGTTAGTACTTCATATAATTGGAGACTTTCTCAAATAAAGCAATTGACTGATAATATTGATGAAGCAAATCAATGATGTATAATAGCTATAATCACAATATGTTACTTGACAATAAATGCTTTTAAGAAGCTTCAAAATGAATAAGAACGATTTATCATCATTGTTACAATACCAACATTCATTAGAAGCAAAGGCTACTATGCATTAGCCAATCTTTCAATTGCTTAAAGAAGCTAAAATACTGCAAAGTATAACTATAACTCAAATGAATAGTTGCAGCAATGAAGTTAGTAGGTTAGGGTTAGAAGGTATTAGTAGTTGTTCAAATATTTTGGAGGTTTATTGATTGTGATCAAAACACTCAAGTAAAAGGTCTTAGACTAGTGCATTCATAGGGCAAATGGAGTCAAAGATAGTGGCAAGAGTTGAAGGAACAATATGATAATAGCATGGCCAAAGACAAGAGGAGTTTGATGGTGAAGTGTTGATAAGCCAAGACTTCGACCATCAAACCCTAGGGGAAAACGATTTACTAAGGTGTAGGCAACCCTAGGCCTTAGCACGTTTTCCTCCTTCTTAAGCTCAATAACAAAGTAAAATCAGCTAGGGTGAAGAGCAAATGATAGGGTGTTGCAATGGCAATGCCCTAGCAATGTCTTCAACAAGTAAAATGGTTCCTTGGCACAATCTAGTAGGGAATTAAAATAAGGACACTAACATGTGCTTATTTCCTAGGTTTTATTCCAACAATTTCATTAACAAAATGCAAGTAAAATACTATAACCATTCAAGTAATGGAAGGATTGCAGAAATTCACTTACATTTACTATGCATTCATCCAGCTAAACCCTAGTTGTAAATCTTCCACCCAGAAAAATGCCAAAAATAGCCAAAATAAGCCTCCTTCAACAAGTGCGCACTAGTAATTTCAGCCAAAACCCTAAAGGAGGGCACAAATTTCAGACCTCACACAAGTGTCAGTGAAAGATGATGAATAAAAGAGAGTTTTAGCTCTCTTACTTATACAATAGCAATGACCTTAATTAATTTTTAGGTCACAAAAGGCCAACATGGCCAAAAATACATAATAATACTGTTTTACATTAAATGCCATGATAAAACCCTAAATCAAGCATAAATGAAGACGTCATGCCCTTTTAGGGTGACATTATCCCTTTTTAGGGCAACGTTGGCCTCCTGGAGCAAAACGTTAGGCCTCCTTGGGCCTCTAGAAGCTGCCACACGTGCCACTTGGCACACAACTGCCTCCCAAAACCTCCATAGCCCTGGGTGACATCATAAGGTGTCCTAGGTGATGTCATGGGCCTTCCAAGGCCAACGTCCTGGTGGAAAGGGTACAACCCCCCTGGGTACAGTTTTGCTAAGCTACCCCTGGTGGAACGTCCTCCTCTTCCCCGGTGCAAACCCTCTGACCTGTCTCTGCCCCCTACTGGGGTCTCAGCATCCATCTGATGGAATTTCAACCCCATGGAGATCCGAACTAATCATCTCCCCATGTGTACCTGTCCGTCGGGTATGATCCTGCACATCAACAGATATTCCCTCCATGGGCTCATAAGTCACAGGGATCATAGCAATGTCAATCACATCTAATCATCAATTTGATTAAACATGTGCATAAAACCCCTTTTACTAGGAGAAGTGCTCAAATACNCAACCCCATGGAGATCCGAACTAATCATCTCCCCATGTGTACCTGTCCGTCGGGTATGATCCTGCACATCAACAGATATTCCCTCCATGGGCTCATAAGTCACAGGGATCATAGCAATGTCAATCACATCTAATCATCAATTTTATTAAACATGTGCGTAAAACCCCTTTTACTAGGAGAAGTGCTCAAATACATACTAATCTACAAGCCAAGTTTGGAGGAAGTGATAGGGCATCCTATTGGCTAATGCTCACTGGATGTGGGATGCTTCTGGGAGAAATCAAATCTAAGCCATGTGAGTGGATGAGGTGGATAAGGGATGTCTGGGCAAGGGGTGCAGTGATAGCAGGGAAATGCATGGCTTACCTGTGGGTGCCTCTATAGAGGGTGAGCTGCACCTGTCATGGATGCAAATGTTTCCAAGCCCATTCATGCCTTTTGTCTTTTTCTTATTGCTTTTTTTTCAAGAAGCTGGCTAGGGGACATTGCCTTGGCGTGGTGACCAGTGGTGGCAATGTTACCCACAAGCATTTCACGGAAATGAGAAGGCTGGCTCGTGATGAGACCCCCTTTCTCTTGGCTATGCCACCAAGAGCCACTACCCTGGCTTGGTGACCAGATGCTAGTAGTGTCATACCGTTAGATTCCCATGGACCTAATAGGCTAGCTCGTGATGAGACCCCCTATCCTCTAATCAGGTCTTGTTTTATTATTTTTTATGGGTCCCTCTGTTTCTTGCTGAGAAGCTTTTTACTGCTTTCTCGGGGATCCCTAGGTGAAGCATCTCGAGGTTTCATTCTTCAGCTTCTATCTTTTTTCAGCTGCTTTTACCCTCTAGGCCTTTAGCCCTTTCTTCCCACAAGGTAAGGTGCAACCCTTAAATATTTGGCCAACCCAATGCTCGGACCAATGTAATGTGATGGATGAGCGGGAGAAAGATGGAAAGTGGTAAGGGTGGTGGGAGCGGATGATGGCTTCTCATGAATCCCCCAGTGGCAACTCAAAACCTATGGGCACAAGATTACTAGGGCATCCCGTCATTCCCCCCAGATATGGTCAAGTGGATAGGTATAAGATCCAAGCACCCGTTAGAAACAAAAATAATTGAATGCACATATTCAAAGGTTTTGGGGATCAGAGTGACACATACCATGATACCCAGACTCATTACCTCATGGAGCAAGATCCACTTTTGGTATAGGACCAGGCCAAGGTGATGGATGTTGCTGCTGCTGACAAAGTGGAGGCACTAAAGGAAGAAAATAAGGGCCCTTCAGGGCCATGCTCAAGTCGATTCGTCTCTCGGTACTCCATGTCTAGGACCTGTGGGCCTCGAGACATAATCTCCTTAGTCATCCCTAAATTGGGGATAACATCTGGCTCCAATTCGGGGACATGTGTTCACTGTAGAGCGCATGAGAACCTCAACATCTTTGGCATAACCTGTAACCTGCACGATCTCAATCATAAAGCTATTAGCAATCATTTGGGGTGGTGATATCACCCCAGCTTATATATATATAAAAGAAAGCAAGCATATGTACAAGTGTGAAAACAAACTATTCTAGCATGAAATGCAAATGGTATATACAATGAATGCAAATGTCTACTTATCTGTCAGTTGAATGCTAGGTGTAGTCAACCGACCAGTGAAACCATCCTAGCAATGTCTCACAATACCTGCCTCTGTGCTTCATCATAAACCAAAACAGTGATAAGTTAAGCACAAAAATAACATGGGTTAGAGAATGTATCGTATCATCAAAAACCATAAAGTCTAACTCATGGAGGCGGGTGGGAGGGATAAAATCATGCCAAGTCATTCTCTGAGGAAAGTGCTCAATCCACTTCAGGAAGGGGTCGTCAAAAGTCAAAGGTTCAGAAAACTGACTCATAATGTTTGAAAGCTGGCTACTTAAGACGTCCTCATAATCTGAAACCCTGGAAGGGATTGTCAAAGATCTAGAAGATGACTGACAAATTCTTAAGGGAAGGTTGAAAGGCTGAGATGACAGACTTTTTCTTGAGGTATTCAACCTACCCTTGAACTCTAGGGTTTTCCTTAGAGGAAACTCAATACAAAAGACATATTTCCCAACTACACCGTTAATGACACAACAGGGTAAAGTAATCGGAGGTGGTTGGAGAAAGCTGTCAAAGTATCCTTCTTCAGGCAAACAAAACCCTTACTCCTATCAATGCCTAAGCACAACGGTGGTTGATAATCTTCTTCACTGAATAAATCCAAGTGCTCAAAAGAGTATTCATCAAAAACCTCAAGGTATGACCAAAAATCATCAGAAAAATACGGGACTAGGTCAACCTTGGTCTTTTGGAAAGTATCTGTAATTATATCATCTCCTTGTTGCCACTGGTCAAAGTCAAAAGTAACCTGTCGTGATAATTGTGAAGGAAACACTTGGAAATGTCTCTCAATGTCGTAAATGGGGTCCATATCATAACTCTCTACATCGCATTTACGTCTTCCAACATGTATGAACTCATCAATATCAACTATGTCATTATCTATATCATAACATGAAGGATTCAAAACATTCAAGGGCTCATCCATCTCCTCCTCTTTTCCCAAATCATAAAGTAGAGAATTATCAAAATTTTGGAGAGGAGGGTAACTTACTGTGTTTGTTTCTTCTTGTGCAGGAGCTTCGAGGACTTGGGTGTCTTCAATACGCATAATTGTTTCATCCTCATGAGTTGCCCCTTCATCTTCGACTATACAAGGAAGATCTATTTCGTTCGAGGATTCCACTTCTTCTTCCTTCTTTGAATCACAACACAAGGCATTGTTAAGGTCCTGAAAAGGAAAGTGACTAACCTCATTCTCTTCTTCTTGTGCAGGGGGGAAAGGCTCGTGTATGGCTTCATCAGAGAGAGGAGGATATGTTGATGCTTCATCATCTTGTTTGAGTTTCAACTCCTCAACTGTTTCTTCAACAATCCTTTGTTTTTGGAAAACCTCATCAAGATCTTTTCCCTTAGCATCTTGTTGGTCAAAAATTTGTTCCCCTTCTTCTTGGAAACCAACGGTAAGAGTTTCAAGGGAAACTAATCTTTCCAAACCAAAATTGTCTGGGGTACCTTTAGGGTCAATGATTTTGGTCCCTAGAGAGAAAATGTGTTTTCCTTTGGACAAGGAGATATTTACCTCGATTCACATGGCCATGTTATAAGCTTCGTTGAGTGTTTTTGGCCTCTTCTTACTTAGGAGGAACCCTAAATGCACCAAGAGTTCATTGGTAAAGAGATACAGAAGGTACTTGTCTTCAGGATGATGGTTTCCAGGAATTTGATATAGCA
>SNQJ01S0066481.1:0-12238 GCA_010110895.2 Picea sitchensis
TTTTACTCCCAAGGAAATCCTACTTTATTGAAATTGTATTTTATGACTCCTTTAGGGTCGTGTATTCTAAATATTTCCTTGAAAAAATGATATGAGATTAAGATATCTACTTCATCCTATGATTTCTTGGTGTTGGAAAATGAGTAGATCCCAATGTATAGAGGAAGTGTCATCCATATTGCTTTGTTCCCCTAGTAGAGCATTCCTCCTACTCCACTTTTTATTGTCTGATATGATACTTCTTGGAGTACTAGTTTATCTAGCACAAACCAAGGGAGAATATGGGTGGGTTTAGTGGCATCGTACACTTGGATATAGGTACCATTCTCCATAAGGTACCAATCCCTAATCCTCTTTATGATCACTATATCTTTGTCAAGCATGCATGGGGTTGTCTTGCATAATATAAATTCATACAGAGGGGTCAGGAAATGTCCACAAATCTTCTGGTACTTTATTATGTATTTGTGTTTCCATATCACTTTGCAGTAAACATGGATGGGATCATCAGAGGGTTTCCATTTCCATCCCATGTTTGGGTACTAGTGGGTGACGCACATGATATCTAAGAGGTAGGAAGACATGTGGAAACTTGGAAAAGTTCCTAGCTAAGACACTACCACTATATTTATAGAGATCATTAGGTTGGATGAAAGGATGTCATCCCAATTGAACAATAATCCTTCATCTGCACAATAATAGAATAGCGACATGTAAGGAAAAGGGAACTGAGAATCTCCTAGTTCTCCATATAAATTGCACAACATGGCCACCAAATATTGATAATGCTTCCTTAAAGCACTCGTGGGGTAAACTCCCTTGGGTATATGCTTGAACTACTTGTCTACCTTGTACCATTTGGGGAATAGGTCTTCTGGTGAGTATTCAAACTCATCGAGGAGCTTTTTGTCCATATTTTTAATGTCCTTCCCAATCTGATAGCATTTTGCTAGGTATTCTGGATGAAATGATGCTATGGGTTATTTCTTGTAATTACAAACGTATCTGTCTTTCAAATATATATTTTTTAGGATCTAGGTGATGTCATATGCATAAAGGAATACAACTACAAAGGATGATACCTTGGATATTCTGGATTTTTTTATGTTCTTGAATGTTTTCAATTCATCCTGATCCTCAATGTCGATGGAGAAGTTTGAATTTCTGAACATTCAGTATACATTTCGCCATTTGAGTGTTTTCCTTCCTTTTCGAGAAGACTAGAGGTGTCATAGTACATATATCCGACCACTTCTGGTTCATGTTCATCCAGTCAACCGTTGGTAGAGGCTTTTCTATTTAGAGCTTTACTTATTGTCATTTTCTTAAGAGACATATCTAAACCTGCAGAATAACAAATAGAAATGAGAGAAAATAATATAACTAATGTATGCATTTGAAACAATTTTCTTAAGTCTTTCAAATTCCATACTTGAGTAATTATTGGTTCTAATGTTGGGTAGTGAGTCATCATCTGAGGATGATAAGATAATGGAAGGCATGGTGAGTAATCTAGTGAAGATTGAGGAAGAAAATGACTCAAAATGTGCCTAGAAGGTAAGATTAGAGGGTTTGATGTTAACTCCTCTGATGTAAATCAGAGGAGTTGTCAGCAAGTGCTCCATAGAATATCGAAGAATTTGGGGCCAAGGGCTCCAAAACATCGACATAATTAGTATTGATTTTTTCGAGCTAAAGAAAATCAACGAAGTTGAGATCAACTCCTCCTATATGAATCAAAGGAGTTGTTGGAAAGTGTTCTGATGTACATCACTACGGTTAGCTCGAAAGTCCTTGATATGTCATCAAAACATTTTCAAGTGACTCCTCCATTCGCATGAAAGGAGTTAATATGAGTTCCTCTGATGCGATTAGAGGAGTTAATGGGAAGTTTACCTTAACTATGTCGAAAATCATGGTGTTAAGATGAGTATTTGCATGGTGTTTGGCACTAAGTCTCGTCGTATTGATTTAGACCAGGACCAGAAACAAAACTTGAATCAAAGGGTTTAAGTTTTTCAAATATATTGTCGAGTAAGGTCAATTTTAGTGTTATTCCACATTGATGTGCTAGACTCGGGGGGAATTTTTAGGGATTACAATGAATGAAGGTATCACTGGTAGCAATAACAGGTCTAAACTATAGAAAGGTATCAGTGAGAGATGTGGCTTGGAAATATTTTTGTGATAGACGAAAATATTGACAGAGGATAGTGGGTTATGGTGGTAGGGATGTAGAGAGGATAGTCATAGCGGTCATGGGGGCCTTGGATCTCTGGGTAGCATAAAATAATGGAGATAAACATAGCCTTAAATGGAAACCCTAACCAAAAAATGCAAAAGGATAGATCAAGGGCTTACTTGGAAATTTTAGGGACACGTGGAAGGTTGTGATTGGTTGACGATGCCTTGGTTGAGACTCAACGTGCTCTTTCTTAGGGGTTACCTTATCTCCTTGGCACTCAATGGGATAGAGAAAATAGGGGGAGAAACATAATTATAAGTTAGGAAAAATTATCATTGAATGCAAATAGGTGACATTTAACATCAGCGGAGTTGAGGTTAAGTCCTCTTATGTACATCAGAGGAATTCATCAAAAATCCTCTGATATACATGGGAGAACTTAACGTGAAGTGCACTGGTTATATCGGATAGGATGGAGGAAACTCCTCCGATGAAATTAGAAGAGTTGACGTTAACTCTTTCGATTTCATCAAAGGAGTTGTAAATAACTTGGGCGATAAAAGGCCAATCGTAGGTAAAAAAGAACTTAATAAATATTATCGGTGGAGTTGGGAGGAACTCCTCCAGTGTACATTAGAGGAGTTGAAGGTAACTCCTTTGATGTACATCGGAGGAGTTTTGATTATCTTTGTTGATTTTTTTTCAAGAGTTGTTTTGGAAGGAACTTTTAACTGTTTCCTTTTTTGATAAATGTAAATTGATGGAAGTGAAAATATAAGGATAATCTTGAGAGCTAAGCAAATAAACTGTTGGAGGAACTTATCAAAGCCTAATAATGTAAGGGGCTCCATTTATTCAAATAAATTTACAAATAGATTACAAGGGAAATGGAGGGTTGTAGTGCCTAGCGTAACAAATAGAGACACATTGGGTGAAGCCTTGAATCTAGGTAAGATGGTATCCACACATATTTCTTGGGAAGAGTGCGCTATCATGCACATCCGAAGAGAGAAATAATAGGTCCCATAGCTCATATTTTGATGTGATAAATATTCAGTGAATAGAAGAGATTAGTACCATACTTTAGAACATATTACCTTTCACTGATTTCTTATTCATATAATAAATGACCTAAGGGGAGGCATAAGGAGTATTAAAGAGAAAGAAACATCAAGAATTTTGAAAATGCAAGTTATGGTGCATTTATATGGTTTTTCAACACTTCCAGTGAGCGTCCATAGACCTGGTGGAGATCCATAGCCCCAACGGAGTTACTCGATGTCACAAGCCTTGCATCACTTCCAACAAGCATCCATAGCTCTGGTGGAGATACTTGCATGTTCCGTATGATCTGGAATTCCTTTCCCCAATCCTTTACCTTTTTTTATTAAATTTGATTCTCTTATGTTTATAGAGAGGTGGATGAGGGGATTCCTGTTCTCCTTTAAAGTAACTAGGGATGAAAACATGTGATAATGAGATTTTATAACTTGATTATATATGAGATAACTCTATCAGTAAAAGTCTCTGGAATACTACATACATCTCTCCAAAATCATTTCCTTTTAGTTCACATAATACAGTTACCTGTTCTTGTAGATTTTAACCTCGTACAATTATTTAATGCACACATATTCTCAATAAAAGAATAGAAAATAAATAATGGCAAGTACACACATTACACAGATATTCCCCCCTTGGAAACCAAAACTGGGAAAACCAACATCTTCTATATTCATCGTCTCATACATTGTTTACAATACAATATAGATATAGGATTTAGTAGCATCCAAAACACTAATACAATAACCTGAATTAGTCAACAACCCTAATTCCTTAACCAGAAATAGAAAACCATTAGTGAAAACCATGTTCTTAAAAATCTCCCAAAAAAGGACACAAAAGACCGCCAATTTTTTTATTTTTTTCGGGTCGCTTCCCTCAAACCCATGCGACCCCCTGGGAAAGGGGGCACTATTCCCCCCACTAACCCCCTAGAGGGGGGGCCTAGCACCCCCACTCTTACCATGCTACACACCCGATACAGCATAAACATTAATACTAACCATGCTAGACACCTAATGCAACATAGACATTAATACTAACCATGCAAAGAATATAACACATACCCAAAATTATCCCACTTGTTGTTTTATTTGCATACATGGGGTTACAAGGTTACATAGTCAACAATGCAAGGTAACAATGCCCATAGATCCTCTACACCAAGAGAACTTCTCGGTGCTCACAAATTTTGTTAATTAATTTTCATCATTCTTCAAAGTGTCCACCTTCATCAACAACACCTTCTTTTCTTCAACCATGTCTCTCACAAAGTAATATTGAACATAAATATGTTTTTTCTTTGAATGATAGGCTGAGTTCTTCGCCAGAAAAATTGCCCTATGACTGCCATAATCTATCCTTAGAGTTTTTTGTACCAACCCAATACTTGAACACAATTTTTTTAATCATACCTCTTCCTTGCTTGGATGCATGGCTTCCATGTATTCAACTTCTATAGTTCAGAGTGCCACTACAGACTTCTTTTTTCTCTTCCAACTAACTGCTCCTCCAAATAGGTTAAACACATACCCACTTATCGATCTTCTATGATATAGATCTCCAGCCCAGTTTGCATCCACAAATCCATGTATGTCCAACACTTTGTCCAATCATGGTCTTCCTTGGTAGCACAATCCATAACTAGTAGTGCCACACAAATACCTAAAAACCCTCTTTATTGCTATCCAATGCTCCTTCCCTAGTTTTGACATATACCTGCTCAAAACTCCAATTGCATGTGCAATGTCCATTCTAGTATAGACCATTACATACATCAAATTTCAAACCAAACTCGCACATGGAACACGAGACATGTCCTCCTCCTCTTCTTGTGTCTTGGGACACTGATCCATAGATAACTTTACACCTACAGGAATAGGGACCTTGATCAGTGTGCATTCCTCCGTATTAAACCTCTGCAATATGGTCTCGACATATTTTCTCTTATTTAACCAGAGTTTCATTTTTCCCAATCTCTTTTGATTTCCATGCCCAAAATGAAATCTGCAGCACCAATATCCTTCATTTTAATTTTAGAGGACAATTGAGTTTTCACATCCTGGATAATCTCCTTGTTGTTACCTATCAACAACATATCATCCACATACAAGACCAAATAAATCAAATGATCACTAATTAATTTGAAATGCACAAAGTGATCCTCTTTGCTACTTTTGAATCCAAGTCCCAACATATAAGTATCAAATTTTCGATACCATATCCTTGGTGATTGTTTTAAACCATATAAAGACATTTTCAGTTTGCATACCAACTCCTTCTTTCCCTTCACATGAACAAATCCTTCTAGCTGCTTCATGTAGATTTCTTCTTACAGATCCCCATGTAGGAATGTTGTCTTCACATCCATATTTTCTACTTCAAAATTAAATTAAATAACAACAGATAAAATATATTTAATATAGGTTAACTTGGCAACAGGAGAAAAAATCTCACCAAAATCAATTCCCTCAACCTGGGAATAAACCTTTTCTACTAACCGAGATTTGTGTTTCTCCACTTTTCCTTCTATATTCAACTTCCTTTTAAATACCCATTTGTTTCCAGTGGGATTTCTTCTAGTTGACAACTCCACTAGATCCCAATACTCATTCTTATCTAAGGCTACCATTTCTTCAACCATGGCCTTTTTCCAGAGTTTTCCATCCTCTGAATCCACTTCCTCCCTAACAGTTCTAGGATCATCATCAATAATAGACAAATCAAAATTTGAATGGAAATTAGGTGGAGTATACCTTTCCAATATCCTTTTTTCTCGAATCGATCTACTCAATACCGGAATATGAGGATCTTCTTTTTCTGATTCTTGTTCTTCTGTAGAGTCTAATTCATCATCTTTTGACTCAAAGTCTATTTTATATGGTTCTTCCTTACTTGGTAGGACTTCCTGTTTGACAACCTATTTCATTTCTCTAAATAGCACATATCAGATATACACAACCTTCTTAGTTTCTGGGTTCCAAATCTTATAACCTTTGAGACCATATTTATACCCAATAAAGATACACTTTTCAGCCTTCTTATCTAGATTACTCCCATTTTCCTCTGGAACGTGAACATAGGCCTCACAACCAAATACCTTGATATGTGTGAGAGGGTTTCTTACCAGTCCATACCTCGTGTGGATTCTTTTCATCCAGTGATAATGAGGGTGATCAATTGACCATGTAACATGCAGTACCCACTGTCGCTGCCATAATTCTTTCCCTAACCTGAAACCACTGAGCATGCACCTTGTGTTGGTTGTGGAGCCTGATTATCTTCCTGATTCAGAGGTATTTTACTTTCAGCCATGTTTATACCCCATGAAGTATTTACACCCCAGAAGTATGTACACTCTTCCATGCGAGGGAGTGCAGAGGGGGGGGTACCCCCTCTACGAGGTGCACGGGAGCTATCCCCTGGGCTGGGGGGTCTGGGGGCAGCATCCCCTGAAAAATTGCCGTGTAAATGTATATTGTAATTTCATTGTAAATCTGGACCGTTCATTATAAGGTCGCAGACCTAACGGTAGAGATTATGTTAGGGTTTTTTTTCCCTATAAGGCAACCCTCTTTTATGAGGGAAATGTATTGCAGGTATGATTGATGGCGAATATTGTATTCTGAGAGAGGATATTGTGAGAGAAAGAAGAGGAAGTTACAACGGGTTTTGTTGTAGGTTGTATCCCTTCATTTGCTGGATAATAATAAAGGAAGGACTTGGAAATTTCTTTGGTGGACGTAGCCCACACTGGGTGAACCACGTAAATCCATGTCTCTCTTGTATTGTGTATCTTCTATGTTTTGTTTTATTTTATTGCTCCACGGTCCTATTTTTCTAACACCTTTCTTTTTCCATCAGTGTCATGTTCATCCTTTCTACAACTCCATTCTATTGAGGTGTATATGGAGTAGTGTTCTTCCTTGTTGTACCTCACTTCTTAAAAAATTATTCAAATTCATTCCCGCATAACTCTCCACCATTATCCATCCTAAACACCTTAATTATTTTCTCTAATTGATTCTAAACAAGAGCCTTAAACTCTTTAAACCTGTCAAAGACTTCATATTTCGTCTTGAGGAAATTTATCCAAGTATTCCTTGAGAAGTCATCTATAGATGAGACATAGTACATAGATTTTCCCAATAATGGAATTGACAAAGATCCAAACACATCACTGTGTACTAGTTGTAAAATCCCTTATGCCCTCGTTGCACCAGAGGGGAATCTTACTTGATTTTGCTTCCCATATACACAATGTTCACATAAATAAAAACCCAAAGATAATTTAGACATACCTTCAACCATACCAGTACCGTGTAATAGTCGAAAACCATTCTCTCCAATATGCCCCAGTCTTTGATGCCACAACATAACCTTTTCTCCTGAGACTGTAGGAGTTTTTTCTTATTTAGCTCCAATATCAGGAACAATGGAACTACTACACACATCACTAATAGTGCTTCCTTATATATTATATAGAGTTCCAATCCAAACTCCCTTCAACAAAACCATTTCTCCTCGAACCATCCTACAGGTTTCTTTTCCAAATATTGTTTTTACCCTTGAATCATCCATTTTACTCACATAAATTAAATTTCTGGCCAATCTTGGGATGTGCAGAACACCAGGAAGTGTTCTAATCCTTCCATAGATGAGCCTCAACTTGAATTTTCGTCATCCTATGATTTTGAATATCAAGTCATCATCTAGGAAAACATTACCTCCATCATAACTCTCATATTCATAGAACCACTCCCTATGGGGAGTCATATGAAAGAATGCACCTGAGTCAACCGACGATGCCTCATGATCTGCATGTGAGATTGAGTAATCCAAGTATGCATATCCTCCTTCTTCCTTGGATGTATTTTCTTCTGTAGAAGGAGAATCTTCATATCCCTTCCCTCTCTCAATGATTTTGGATCTACATTGCTTCTTGTAGTTCCTTTCTTTTCCACATCTCCAACATACCTTTACAAACTTTCTAGGTGATTTAGATTTTCCCTTAGATTTAGATATCCCACTTGAGGAATTAGATCTATTTATTTCCTGGGAGCATCCCCTTGCAAATAATGTAACTTTTCTATATTGTTCCATGTTCTTCCATCTCATCTCCTCCAACAACAAGGATGAGACCACGTCATCAAACTTCAAGGTAGTTGTATTACTATCTAAGGCCACAACCAGACTATCCCACGAGTTTGGTAAAGAGAAAAGTAAACTGCTACACTTATCTTCATCTGACATTTTAATATCAACAAATAATAATTGACTTACCATAGTATTGAAGGAATTCAGATGCTTTATCACTAAGTCTCCATATCTCATCCTCAGGTTATACAACTTCTTCCATAGAATCAAATTGTGCTCTTCTCATTCTGATCCAATTTTTTTGAGTCATCTGTTGACATTCATGTAGGTGCATTACCTGGATCCACCACGATCCACTGATCTCGGTCTACCAACAAATATTCCATATTGAGATTACACAGCTAAAAAATTTGTCCATTAAATTTATCTATCTCTATTTTGAAACCGCTTTCCATTTCTTATTGTAATACCCCAAGGTCGAGCCCCTAATTGTTTATCATGAATTGTAAACATGTTTCATAAGATGGTGAGCCAAGTAATGATAAGCTAGGAAGATTATATGATATTTGGGACAAAGAGCCTAGGATGCTAAGGCTAGGAGCTTGTTTTGTATATGTAAATATTCAACTCATTAATATAAAAGCATCATTGCATGTAGAATGACTATGATGGAAGAGTATGGGGGACTAGGCTCCACTAGGCTAGGTAAGGGAGGGGGCTAAGAGGATGGAAAATGGGTTAAGATTAAGATATTAAAACTAGGAGAATACTATATATTATTGTTATAAATGTTGTAAGGAGGATATGAATTTATCCTAAGTTCCTTTGGGTAAGGGGAATGAATTCCAAATGGAGAGGAACGTGCTTCATGAGCTCCATGTTTCATATCAGGCATTGTTGGGAACATACCCATTTTGGGGAAAAGGCACAACATGGAGGAAATACATTTGGAAAGGAGGCATGTGAGGCGTTCATGAAAGAAGATGGGAAAGAAATACATCTGGAAGTAAAAGTAGTGGATGAAAGGAAAACACACATGCAGAGGAGGAAAGCATGCAAGGTCAACATGCAAGAAGACGTAACTAGGTTAGGGTTTTGGTAAGAGAATTTAATGGTGGATTAGCCAAGAACACATATAAATAGATACCTAGGAGGTCTAAGAAGAGGGTTTTGATTATGGAGTGTTACTTGCGTAAGAAAGAGTAATTGGTCTGTAACTCGACTGTAATTTGATCCAATATTGTAAGTTGTTGAGCTATAAAGGGTTATGAGGGTATATCTTGAGGGTTAGATCATAGGATGAGGAGCCTAGTGTGATCTAGTCTTCCTCATAATAGATCTTTACGCGAGTGAGGACAATTTGTAAAGCGCACGACACTGTAGTTTTGGAATTGTTGTAATAAAAGAGCTTGAGAGCCAGATCTTTGTGGACGTAGCCTAGGAGCGGGTGAACCACAGTAACATTGGTGTTATGTGATTGAATGCTTCTGTCCCTTTTATTGTCAATAAGTAGATGTTAGAATAATGCATGGATAAATTAATGGATCTAATTATGGTACATGCATGCATGAGAATGACGGTATATTACTCTAATAATTATATAGAATTCACAACACACAATTCACAGATCCCCATTCAGTCCTGGACTGTAAGAATTTGAGCATTACAATCACCCATTAAGACTATCTTGGGTGAGACTGCGTAGTGCACCCTGTGTGTTGCGTTGCCTTCTGTATTACCATGAGGGCCGATAGTTTTAGAGGCTTTGTTGGATCCCCAGTAGACATGAACCTGGGTCAAATCATGTCAAAGGAATAACTAAGATAACCAACCAAAAAAAGGTTCTGTTGATAGTTGAAAAAACATAGTATTGAGTGGATGAGATCTGTTAAAATAATGTTTGATCTATTGAAAAACTGGTAAAAGAATGTCAGATCTGGGACCGAAGTGTCTGAAAGAATGAAAATATAGAAGGGAATGTTTATAACCTGGAGACCCACGTAGGAGGAAATAGAGAGATGGTTGAACACAAAGGAGCTAGATTTTGCACAACAAGATAACAAAAACCCTAGAGTAACACCGCATAAATATCTTGAGAAATATGTGTTTATTGATCTGCATGAAGTATTTTTCTGTTATTTTCCACACTTATTGTAGGAGTGGATATTGAGGTTGAAAGACAACCACGCAAAAAATTGGATCCGACAGTTAGAGTGGAACTCAGTTCATATCGTGCAGTTACAACAGGTGAATAACAAATTCACCCACGCAGTAGATTTTTGGCTCGACAGTATTGTAGCAGGCTTTATAACATAATTTGAAGTAGATACCATGAAGTCGTACAACGCAGTAGAACAATATTTTCTACGCAGCCCTCGAGGAAGGTATATTAGATTGTTGTATACTTCTATTAAGATATTTATCTATAACAAAGGTTTAATAACAATGGAGCCAGACAACTAAACTTCCCTGTGTGCATGGGAGAAGCACTGACAGGAAAAGGAGAAATGGAAGGAGATAAAGGAAAAAAAGAGGAGGCCTTCGACCCAATCATGATGGACATCGACCAGATCAAGTGGATCATGACAACAGCTGGAAGGACGTGCAATGGAGTACCCTACCAATACAAGGTGAACACCAAGAAGAGAGTCGTAGCTGCAAGGGAAGGCTTGGCAAGTGATGAAGAGGAGGTAGAGGATCTCTAGGCTATGGAGAAGATTGAGGAAATCCTAAGTGAAAAATATGAGAGGAAGACGAGAGGTCCAAGAGAAGGAATCAAAGACACAAATCCTATCCATATTAATGTCAGTGTGGAACCCATAAACCCGTGTGTGACTAACACACCAAAATGAACACCACCATTTAGAGCCAGTTCAGAAAGCATTAGTCAAGTATCTACACCGCACGAAGGTAGTAGTTCAACATTTAGGATGGCAGGACATGATCCCACCATTTGGTTACCAGAATTTCTAGGAGAGGAAACAAAAGACCCTGAGAAACACTTGTTTATTTGTACAAATATTTGGGAAGAAAAACATATCATTGATGAAGACACTAAACTTGCATATCTAGCTATAATGCTAAGAGACTACGCACTAGATTGGTACATGAGTCTAGACGTAAACAGTGCACTAGGGACGACAAGGACACTGAAAAATGTCAATAAATTATTGATTAATGAGTTCTAGAAGCTGAGTTCAAAGGATCAATATATGAACGATATATGTAGCACAAGAACCTATTAGTCAAATCACTATTACCACACTTGAAATATCCATTGCGACAACAGAAGTTTCAGACACAGGTAGAGGCTCTGTAGGCATCCTTGCAACTGGAAGAAAACCAATATCAAAAGACAAATCTAGCCATCGAGGAGCTGAAGGAAGATCTAAAAAACTTAACTTTCTAGTTAAACTAGAATGAAAGTAAGGACAAAAGAGAATTTGTTTGGTGTACCACATGTACGACAAAAGGACACCATAAGAACAAATGTCCAACATTCACGCAGTACATGGAAACAATAACGAAAAATACATTACCAACAAGAGGAATATTGATTCAGATGGATATCAATGGCCACCCACCTTTTCCAACTGGCTCAAAACAGTTTTCTGACAATTTTGGCAATTTACTATTTTTAGCAGTTTTAACTTCCGGGGCCATTTTGAGGGCCTAATTGAAGGTTTTTAGGGATCAATCTCCTCAATGATATCCTAGGGCATGAGTGAGCCCCCAAAATGAATCTTCTTGACGATACCTTTCCAACGGGCTATCACATGCCTAAAATGGAGATCATATGCAAAAGTTACGACCCCGAGAGGTTGATGTACTAACTTACCCAAACGAGGCCCACGTGACTTTTGGCACTTCATCTCCTAGGGTTAGGTTTTTGGA
>SNQJ01S0066481.1:15807-37381 GCA_010110895.2 Picea sitchensis
GGAGTTGTCGATAATTTCCATCTTCAGGATGGGTTGTTGTGTCGTCTGGGCCATATCTGTGTTCCATCAATTGAGCGAGTAAAGATGATTTGGAAATCCCACTACAGTCAGGTGGCAGGACACTTCGTTGTCAAAAAGACAGTGGCAATGCTACAGAAACATTTCTACTAGCCAAAACTTCGACAAGAGGTCAGCAAGTATATTAGGTCCTACACTGCCTACACTATTGCCAAACTGACCATTAAGAAACATGGCTTGTACACCCCTCTTCCTACTCCTGAGAGGCCATGGGAATCCATATCAATGGACTACATGTCGGGCCTCCCATCCACCAAGTGGGGAAATCACTGTGTTTTTTTGGTTTTTGATTGCTTTTCTAAGATGGTGATTCTGGTTCCCTGCAAGAAGAGCATCACAGCAGAGGCCACTGCCAATCTCTTCTTTGAACGAGTCTGGGTACATTTTGGAATACCACAAACCATTGTCTTAGATCAGGATATTTTATTTCTCAGCACATTTTGTTCGAGCCTCTGGTCACTGCTGGACACCAAGCTCACCAAATCCACGGCCTTCCACCCCCAGACAGATGGCCAAACTGAGGTTGTAAATCGAATGATTGTGCATATCCTTCGCATGTATAATTCAAATAAACCTCACACAAGGGATGAGAGCCTTCCCTATGTCCAACATAGCTACAACCGAGCCCTGCATAGCTCAACCGGCCATAGCCCCTTTTAGGTGGGGTTGGGATTCCAACCATTGGGTCGCATAGATGTTGCACTTCCCCTTGCGGTCACCTTGAACGACTCATCTCCTGCTCCAATTGAAGCTGAAAAAGCCACCCGGTTCATTGAGCATATCTAGCACATCCACCAACAGGTTTAGTATATCCTACAGAAGACCAATGACAAGTACAAACAACGCCATGATCAACATCGGGTGCCAAATAAGTTTCAGGTGGGCGACAAAGTTTGGTTGCACTTGTAGAAAGAACGCCTTAAAGGACCCCATTAGAAGCTTCACCCACTCCATTATGGGTCGTACACTATCACCAAGGTTGTTGGGGATAATTCTTTTGAGCTCAAAATTCCTCCCTTCCTTGGCTTACACCCAGTCTTCAACATGGATCTCCTTCTCCCTTATTTCCCACCATTATTGGACACCTCAGAAGTAGTAGAACAACTGACACCAACATAGATAAACCATGACTATATACAACAGGCATCCAATGATCATATTGTGGACACACAGATCAAGGGAACTTGACAACAAAGGATCCATATTTATCGAGTCTTCAAAGAAGGGAAGCTCCTGCACCAAGGCAAGTGGCTCACCTGGGGCCAAATTCAGTAGAAATTTCCTCATCTGATGGGGGACCTCAATGAAATGGAGACCATTTCTTCATAAGGAGGGAGGATTGATCCATATGGATATCGGTGGCCACCCACCTTTTCCAACTGGCTCAAAACAATTTTCTGACAATTTTGGCAATTTACTATTTTTAGCAGTTTTAACTTCGGGGGACATTTTTAGGGCCTAAATGAAGGTTTTTCAGGATCGATCTCTTCAATGATAACCAAACGAATGATTAATCCCTAAAAATGAATCTCCTCTATGATACCTTTCCAACGAGATATCACGGGCCTAAAATGGAGATCGTATGCAAAAGTTACGACCCCGTGAAGTTGATGTACTAACTTACCCAAACGGGGCCCACATGACTTTTGGCGCTTCATCTCCCAGGGTTAGGTTTTTGGATGTCTAGGTTTTTTGGAATTCTTTTTTATTGTAAAAAGGCCTTCAGAGTCTCATTGTGATCTTCTTCTTGCAAATGCGCATATTCGTCGCATCTCTTCTCAGAGATAAGCCACCACCATTCCAGCAAGCTTGTTTCCGCTGCATTTTACAGTTTCAACTTAGTTTGTTGTTGAATTAGAAACCAGTTTTATTGTATCTCTATTATTTTGTGTTAAGCACCTGTTAATAATCTGTATTCATTTCGTTATGCTCATAAAATCTGGATCAAATATGGTGCAAAATCTGTAAGAAACAGGGCCACGATCCATATCACTGCCCAATGATGCATAAGTACCAGACAATCCCAAAGAGTTCGTATTGAAACTTTTTCAATTTATTAGGCCATGATGACAAACACTGTAGAACCATGGATTTGATGAGAGAGAGGACATCAAATGCATATAGGGTGAAAGTCAAAATGATGACAGGGCAAGATGCACCTCAATTTAATCAAGCACCACCGTAGTATAATATTGTGCCGCAACATTATAACAACGCACAACCACAATATAACACTACGCAACCGCAATATAACCCTACGTAGTTGCAGTATAACCCTACGCAGTTGCAGTATAACCCTACATAGTATAATCAGGTACCTTAGTACAATACATCATGTGGAGATCACGCTGGGTACAAAGGAGGAGGAGGAGGAGGAGGCAGAGCAGGATTTGGATGCGGGAGAGGTCCATTATTGTGCCATAACTTCCAACAGCCAGGGAACTATGCAAGAGAATGTCCACTACCACCTGTGACATGCATGTATTGTTGCGTAGTATACCACAATACATAGGATTGCACAACACTGTTGGGGAATATACATGAAAAAAGGAATCATAATAATCATAACGTACAGTGGATCTCTACAGAAGCTAGAGAATATGGTAGGAACATCAACATAGTGATGCACGGAGGTGATAAAAAAGGAGATGATGTGGCTAAAGAGGAATCCGTACAACACCATTGGATTAGGAAGAATAACGAGCCACCCAAGCAATTCGATGTGGGAAAGGAGAAGGATACCTTTAAGGATGATAGACAAGAATTTCTCAAGCAGAATGTTGCGTCTACATCTACAGTGCAACATACCCAAGATGACCCAACGTATGAAATTCCATCAGCATTGGACCATACCAGTGAAGTCCACTCGGGAAACTAAGTAAGTTGTATTAAAACTTTCTTGCAATCCTGTATTCAATTATTTAAGGATCCATCATTTGTTATAATATTACAGAATCTGTTAGATAGATGTACTAAAAACTCAGAGGGAAAGTTAGAATAGAGGATAGTCAATCACCTCCATGCTAGAAGGAGAACCAACAAAGAGTTTAGATTGAATGCCAACATCAGAGATTTTAACATGGGCGATGTGGTATTAGATCTTGGATATGAAGTGAATGTATTGCCCAAAAAGACATGGTAATGCATGGGAGAACCCACCTTAGGCTACTCACCAGTCCAACTGAAGTTAGAAAAAAAAAAAAAAAGTTCTGCCAATAGGGAGGCTAAAAGGAGTGACAATAGATCTATATGGAGTGCATACTAAGGCAAACTTCGAAGTGATAGAAATAATGGATGACACAATACCATATCCAAAATTACTAGGATTGGATTGGGAGTTTGACAACCAGGCGATAATCAACCTGAAGAACAAGAAGATGTCATTTGAGTCAAGAGAATACAGGGTTATTGCGCCCCTAGATCCATCAAAAGACGAAAGATTTGTGGAACCAACATGTCTAGATCTAGAAGAAATTAACCAGTTGTACCAGACCACCGCGTGCACTGGATATTACATTAACCCAATTGTCGATGGTGTACTTATATGGAGAACTATCACGTCATGTGCTTATGATTCAGACACATGTTTGGAGAATTCGAAGAAATGCCTACATGAGGTCTTCACCAGAAGATGCGCATGAATAGACCATACAGTAAGGTGGGTTGGGACAGAAGTTAGAGAACCTCCAAGTTTCCATGGAATCAATGACTTGGAATAATTCCTAACGAGATATGAGGATGAAGTATCAGACATCCAGAGGTTTTTATCTCTCGACATCGCACTTAAGGATACACCTTCAATATGGTGGGGTGCACACAAAGAAAAAATCAAGGACTGGTACCAATGTGAGCGGTTACTGCGCATTAGGTTTGGTGCAAAACAAAGAAGCAAACAACAACATAAATATGATGGACAGGGGGCACTTGTGGAACACTTGGAGAAGTGCAAAGCATTGTGGAAAATGACACCCCCAGAGGAATGGCATCATCATTTTGTACACACATTAGAGGTTATCCCAACAAACTAGTATACAAACCAGGAACTGCGTAGAGGAACTATGAGCTGGACAATACTACATCAGAACTTTGCAGTCACTTTCTCATTTGACCATGAGAAACCCAACATAGATGCAACACTTAAACAAATAATAGGGATGATATTCATTAAGGAATGAGAAGTTGAACTCATAACAAAATAATAACAACAGAACAAATAGATAGTGAAAGAATTGTTATCATGCTACCATGTGCAGGAAGAACTATCAGATGAAGATGATCCATGCAATATTTATATTGAGGAAATTAAAGGTGAAAGAGAAGTGGAAGGTCCACATATAGAATCATAAGTAATTTTTGTGCCGATCAAGGTGAAGAGAGTCAACATTGGGATAGTTGAGAATCCCAAAATGGCTAGCATTGGAGACTACTGGGACGAGCAAACAATGGAAAGGATAACAGAGTTATTGCGCAGGTATAGTGACCTATTCCCAACAACCTTCACATAAATGAAAGGTATTGCAGGAGAACTTGGAGAGATGAAGATCCCTCTCAAACTAGAGGCAATAATTTTCAGACAGAGACCTTACAGATTGAGCCCCATATAAAAGTATAAAGTAAGAGAAGAAATTGACAGAATACTGGAAGCAGGAATCATAGAAACAATAGAAGAATCATAATGGATATGCCCCATGGTAGTTCAAGAGAAAAATCAAGGAGGAATAAGAATCTGTGTAGATCTAAGAAAGATCAATGATGCTTGCCTACATGACCCCTTCCCTACACCCTTTACAGATGAAGTCGTAGAAAATGAGAGAGCTCAGGAAGCATACTCATTCACCGATGGATTCTTAGGCTACCACCAAATCAAGATAGCACCAGAAAATCAGTACAACACTACCTTTGTGATAGAATGGGGATCCTACCAGAACACAGTCATGCCTTTTGGACTGAAGAATGCACCACCAATTTTTTCCAGAGTAGTCACTGCTTCCTTCAAAGAATTCATCCATCAGCTTCTCGAGGTATATTTGGATGATTCGAAAATGTACATCCTGTTGAAATATCATGTAGAGGTGTTGAGGCTAATGTTATAGAGATGCAAGAAATGCCAAATATCCTTGAACATTAAGAAATGTATATTTGGAACACCCTTCGGAATTATATTGGGTCACATAGTATGTAAACAAGTTTTGATCGTGGATCCTGCAAAGATTGCAGTAATTGTGAACTTACCACCACCGAAATCAGTGTGCCAGCTATAAGCCACATTGGGACATACAAGATATTATTGAAAATTTATAAAGGGGTATGCACAGATCACTACGACGATGGAAAAATTTCTCAAGAAGGATACTAAATTCTAGTGGGATGAGAACTGTCAACAAGGGTTGGACACCTTGAAGGAGAAGATGGTCACAACACCCATCTTAGTATTTCCATATTGGGAGAAGAAATTCCATGTGCATGTATATGCATCAACCATATCCCTAAGAGTTGTTTTGGCGCAACCAGGAGCAGGGGATTTGGTCCATCCCATAGCATTTGAAAGAAGAAAACTGTCAAACTACAAGCAGAACTACAACACTACAGAGCAAGAAGGTATGGAAATGGTGTATGCACTTCAAAAGTTCAGGCATTACCTACTTGGAAAACATTTTAAGATGTTCACAAATCATTCATCCCTTAAGTACCTAGTCAACAAGCCAGTGTTGGGGGCGAGAATATGTCGATGGTTACTGTTGTTTCAAGAATTTGACTTTGAATTCATAGTTAAAATAGGGAAGCTAAACGTAGGACCTGATCACTTGTCAAGGGTCACCAATGGAGAGGAGCCTACAAACTTAGAGGACCCCTTCCCTGACGCACAATTATTTTCAGTCCAGGTCGCGAGTGATTATTTTGTTGACATTATTGAGTATTTAAGTATAAGGACTGTGCCACGGGAATTTAACACCGTGCAAAGGAAGAGTTTGGTTGTCTGAGAAGCCGACTACCATTTGATCGCAGGGCACTTATATAAAATGGGGGAAAACAACATCTTGAGAAGGTGCGCGCTAGAACACGAAAGACCTATAATATTAGCAGAAGCCCATGAAGGAATAGTAGGAGGATAATATGCAGGTAAAGCTACCGCAAAGAAGGTACTATGCGCAAGATTATGGTGGAAAACTGTTCATCGAGATGAAAAGGAATATTTCCAACAATGCGATATTTGTTAGAGGGTTGGAAAACCAAACAGACAGGATGAGATGCCCTTACACCCACAAGTAACGCTACAAGTGTTTGAAAAATGGGCTATTGATTTTGTTGGGCCAATTCACCCACCTGCAAGAAGGTCAGGCACGCGATACATCATTTCTATGACATGATACCTCTCAATATGGGTAGAGGCAACACTAGTTAAATATTGCAGTGCATAGACATCAACACACTTCCTGTTTGAACATGTACTCACCAGTTTTGGATGCCCAAGGATTCTGATGGGTGACCAAGGAACTCACTTTATCAACATCACTATTAAATATTTGAATGAATAATTTGAGGTCTACCATAAAAAAGGTACACCATACCACCCTTAGGCAAATGGAATAGTGGAAGCCTTTAACAAGATTCTAGAGAATGCCTTAACCAAGTTTTGCAATGTCAATAGGGACGACTGGGATTCAAATATACCAACGGTACTATGGGAATATAGAACTACCTGTAAGAAGTTGACAGGGAAAACACCATTGAGATTGGTGTATGGAAAAGAAGCAGTGGTGCCATTATAATTCTTGGTACCAAGTATGTGTGTCGCAACAATTACAAACATGAAAGAGCGAGGCACAATACAAGAAAGGTTAAGTCAACTGATTCGAATGGAAGAAGATAGGATTCTATTAGGATTTCACTAAGAAGTACATAAAGCAAGGGAAAAATATTGGCATGAAAGACATATCAAGAGAAAAAATTTCAAGGAAGGAGACCTAGTCCTACGGTATGACATCAAGTTTTTTCAACATCCAGGAAAGTTCAGAATGCATTGGTTGGGACCATATGAGGTCAATACTATCACAGACAGAGGAGATTTAGAGTTGAAGGATTTGGAAGGAACAAAATTGAGGGGCATGATCAATGGGATTCGACTGAAGTTGTACAAGGACAGTCGACCACCCGCAACTTGAAATTTACCGTGCAGTAAGAACCAAAAAAAAAGAGAGAGAGAAAAAAAAAGAGTCTGCATGATGAAAAAGAAAAGAGTCTGTGCACAAAGGTCACTGAGTCAGCGCGAAGAAATAAAAATACTGCTCCAGAATAAAAGGGTATCGAAGCCAAGGACTCTGCGTGCTCAAAAATCCCAGTGTGCCAAGAAAAGGACCGATGGTCGAAAAACACAGAAATTCGACAAATGACGGCTGTGGAAAATAGGTGCCAACTGGCGATGGCTGTCGAAATTGCGAAAAACACAGGGAATTCCATACACAGAGGTAAGGAAATTAGTGCGACGAAAAGGGAAAATTCTAAAAACACGGTGCACAGGACATCAGTTACCAAGTACAAAGTTACCACGTGCAGGACACAATGCCAAAAGTGAAAAAGGGACAACTATTAGTGCCGAACTATTGTCACTTCCTCGTCCCGCTATAAAGTCAGAAAAAGGGGGGAAAGAAACTCATTGTGTCAATTACTAAGGAGAAGAACACAGAGCCAAGAGAAAGAGTGATAGAGCGAGACTTCAAGCTAGCATCCATTGAGTTCGAATATTTACAGCCCATATCTCATCGCAATGTCACCACCACAATTTGGAGAGTCAGACAGGGCCGACCGAAACACGAGAAGTATTGCTCACACGACAAACGCAAGGGAGAAAGAAGTACCTATAGTGGTGGATGTGGATGAAATCCACACACCCGAGTACAAATCAAACCCAGTGATGATAGAGGAGGAAAATAACCCAACGCAGGAGGCCAGACAACTAGAGGAGGACATAGAGAGAACCGAGTCCAACACATCGAGGGGACTAGGGCCACGACAGACCGACAAGGTCACAGGTTTAGTGCCACATAGCCATGAAATAGAAGCAGGACATGCATCATTACCTGAGGATGTACCAGAGGTGGGGGCTTCATCCCCACAAGCCAAATGAAAGGGTCACGCTAAAAGTAGCACGCAGGGAGGGTCACAGCCACAAGTAGAAGGGACCCTAGTTTTGCCGAAGATTCTGAACGGGGTGCACATATATGATGACATGGTCGACGGAGTGACTGTCATCAATTATTTTGACCATGACGTGGCGTATGTCGCCAAATTTCCAGACCTATAGCACCAAAATTACCTATAAAGCAGGGGAGAAGGCTCATCAAGCATGCCACTGTTAGAGGCGATGTAGTGGATTCTTGGGCTCTATAACACCGACATCATGAACTTGCTAGATGTCCCACATTTTGGGTGGGGAAATAAAATCAACGCTTGTGTCAAGCAACTGCTTGCACGAGCGCTTGGTGGGATCTTGACCATGGATAGGTTGGTGCCTATCACTATGGACCTCATCGCAATAATCACGGGGCTAACCATAGATGGGAAAAATCCAGAACAATACTTGGAGGATAAAACTAGAGCCAAGGTCATCTCGCATGATATTGAGGCCAAGTATGGCGTGGAGCATGCTAATAGGGACATCATGATCAACGACATAAAAAATCCTACGATAAGGTTTTCCACCAGACTCTTCGGATGAAAATTGACGTGAAAGTGTCGCAAAGAGGAAGTATCGGCTAGTGTGGTCACCACCGCCATGCAGTGCGCAAAGGGGAGCTCGATGAGTTGGGCCCCATACCTCCTAAACTCATTTTTAGAAGACTGTAAGGACACACAAGATTGGGGCTCTAAGTTCCACTACTCGTGGTTACTCATCCTCATTAGCCTCATTGGATAGAAGGAACCAGTCTACAACAAGTATATGGAGAGACCAAGGAAGTGTGGCACAACATGCTACGTATCATTACACAATAGCATAGACCCGAAGAGAAAGAAGAAAAGTATGAACATATTTGCGAGGTATTTCACAAAAATGCAGTACCTTATTGTGGATACATAGCTCATTTCACCAGAGACTATCCAGGAGTTTGGAAATATTTTTAACTTTAGGGAAATTCATTATAGCTTATGGCTACAAGAGAAGAGAGACAAAGCCAAGGAATGGCTACAACTCAACTATTGTGTGACGACAGAAGAGATCCAGAGAAAGGTCTAGGAGTGGCCTGAAGAATGGAAGGTACCAGAGATTCCAACCGCAGTACCAAGCTCACAAGCTCAGATGCAGGGAAAACTAGCCCTAACACACCAAATAGGCACCAACGGGGCTGGAACCAAAAAAAGGAGTATGCAAGGCCAAGAGGGGGGAAATTCCCCAACCAAGAAGAAACCTAGAACACATAACATACCACCAAGGGGGCCTACATAGGCTCCACCACGCGTAGAACAACCAACAACACATTCAATGGAAGAAGTGCATGCAGAATAAATAGGCACAGGGACACAGGAGATCCCTGAGAAGGAAGAACGAGGGACAGGGACCCAAGAGATTCCTGATGTAGAAGAAACAGGGCCAACCACTGTCGGAGATACTCAGAGGGCCACTAGACCTGAGCCATTGAACACCTAAGAGAAGCGGCCAGGGGAGAAAACCGGTGGTGGACGAAAGAAGGTCAAGGCCCACAAACCAGAGAGCCATATATCACTTACCCTAGATGATGTAGAGTTAGTGGAAAAAACAGTCGAGGAAATACTGGTTGAGGTGTGGGAGAATGTGGAGAAGCACAGGGCTTTGATTGCAGATCAAGTGCAAGAAGTAAAAACTGCACTGGAGCAACTAAGGATCAGGATAATGTAGGCACCAAAAGAAACACCCATGCATGCTAAGGAAGGAGTGCCAATGATTGAAACAACGCAATTTGCAGCGCATGCGAGTGATAATTTCATCACTACACCTGCGATGATGTTTCTTGATCAAGAGATAGCACAAAAAACCCTCAAGCACATTGAAGCATTGGACGTGGCATTGGCCAAGATTCCAACAAAGGTGTTGTATAAACTTCAAGTAAGAGTTATGCAGGAGATTTAGTCTAGATCAAGAGTGGACACGATGAATCTAAAGGTAGCCCAGTCAAAAAACATCACGATGAAGGAAGCCCTCAACCCTGAAGCACAACGAAACGAGAGAGTGAAAAAAAAAGTGGAGGTGATGGAGAATCAGATCCACATACTATTTCAATCCATTCCTGCTAACACAAATGAGGAGGCAGTGTCTTCAAAAGAGAAGCTATGAGGATAGAGCAAACTATACAACAATATAAAGAGAAAATTAAAGAGTTGGAGGATCATGTCACACCCACTACTCCCCCAGAAGTCAGAGCTCAATGAGAACATGAGGCAACAATAGTTGTGGAGGACATCAGCCAAATCATACAGACAATCAGTGAGATTTTAGAAAAGAGCACACAGTTGTGGACTCACCTCCTAGAGGATGGAAGCCTCTAGGAACTACAAGAGAAGGAAAACAAACTCCACGCAGCAATGGCGGAGGTGAAGCAACAACAAAAAACAGTGTCACTGTCAGATAAGATCAAGAATTCCACTGAAGTGAAGGCTCTGCAGTTGAAAGAGAAAGCATTGCAAACACATAAGACAACAAGACAGGCATTGTTGGAGCCCCTGCAAGAAAAGGTGGAGCAGCTGGTCATGGAGGGTGACGAGGCTAAGAGGAGCATTGAATAGATCGGGTATGAGGGAGGAGAGATTTTACAATCTCCTATCATGGAGAAGGTGGTCATCATTATGGAAGAAAAGAGAAGTCAGGATCACTAGCAGTGCCAACAGATAATGGAAATGTATGACGCACTGTAGTAGGCAGTGACAGTTGAACAAGTCAGGAAGTGACAACTGAACAAGTCATGTAGTGACAACTGCACAAGTCAGGCAGTGACTCGTGATGAGTCATGATGTCAATGTTGGGGGCCTGTTGGGCACAAGCCCATTATGGGGAAAATTCATGACGTGGAGGAAATAAAGTTGGTAGGGAAGCATGCGAGGTGCACATGCAAGAAGATGGGAAAGAAATACAACTAGCAGGAAAAACAGTGTATGAAAGGAAAATGCGCATGCAGAGGAGGAAAGAGTGTAAGGTCAACATGCAATAAGTCCTAACTAGGTTAGGGTTTTCGTAAGAGAATGTAATGGCAGATGAGCCAAAAAAACATATAAATAGATACATAGGAGGTCTAGGAAGAGGGTTCTAATTATGGAGTGTTACTCACGCAAGAAGGAGTAACTAGTCTGTAACTCGACTGTAATCCGATCAAATCTTGTAAGTTGTTGAGATATAGAGGGTTAGAAGGGTAGATAGTGAGGGTTAGATCACAGGATGAGGAGCCTGGTGTGATCTAGTACGCCTCATAATATATCGTGACTCGACTAAGGACGAGTTGTAAAGTGCGCGGTGTTGTAGTTTTGGAACTTCCATAATAAAAGAGCTTGAGAGACGGATCTTTGTGGATGTATCCCAGGAGGGGGTGAAACATGACAACATCGGTGTTATGTGATTGAATGTTTGTGTCCCTTTCACTGTTAATAAGTAGATGTTAGAATAATGTTTGGATAAATTAATGGATCTAATTACGCTACATGCATGCATGAGAATGATGGTATATTACTCTAATAATTAGATAGAATTCACAGTGCACAATTCACAGATCCCCATTCAGTCCTAGACTGCAAGAATTTGAGCATTGTAGTCACCCATTAAGACTATCTTGGGTGAGACTGCATTGTGCACTATGGTTTTTGTGCTACCTTCTGGTTTACCAGGAGGGCCGGTATTTTTAGAGGCTTTGTAAGATCCCCAGTAGACCTGAACCTGGGTCAAATCATGTTAAAGGCATAACTAAGATAACCAACCAACATGCACATGAAAATATATGTGGGGATTTTGATTGTTTCAGGGATCCTTTTTCCATTCCTCCCACTCACGCACACAGCTAGAAGGAAGCAATAAGAAAAAAACATGGAACACCATTGTTGAACTGTCAACCATCCCGAACCTCTGCAACGAGCCTGAACTGATATCTTGTTGAACATGTACCCTGCAGGTTTCTTGTGTTTTGTTTGGCCATTTTTTCCCCATGAGTTCATCCTCAATATTCTTTCCATTCCTTGTGCAGTTCATGCACACACTAACAGGCACGTAGCTAGAGTCGTTTCCACCATTGAGAACTTATGTAATTTTTCAAGTTGTCCCCTTACCTGACCCGATTTTCTATTGTGGTTTGAAGAGGCGGGTTGTCAGGATTGTGGTTGAAGAAGCAATTTGTTAGGCCTGTGATAAAATCTCTTTAGGTGAGAGAATTGTTGGGGAAGTGAGTTCTTCTAGAGGGAGTCTAGTAAGAGCTACAAAATTCTGAGAATTCTTGTTCGACCTGTTGTTGAATCCCTGGAAGGGAGGTGGAGCAGGTGATCGACTGTGTGACAGTGAAGGTGTATACTCCTTGGGTAGGACAAGCATGTGGGGAATGACATTCTGTGAGCAGTGGGCGTAAGTTGCTCCTTGGAGGAAATCCTTCCCATAGACTAATGCAACTTCTTGTTGTCCTTGCCTAGCCTAGGAATCCCTTTTCTGGTGGAGTCTAGTCCCAGCTTGAGGGTGACCCACTATTGAGAGTGATGAGTAGTGTGTTCTAAGGCTGGGAGGTTCGTGGAAGGTATCCACGCTATCGGTGCACTACAATTAAGAGATAAGTATCATTCTATGATTAAAGGTTAATGATTTATTTTAATGCATGTCTTTGGTTCTTATAATACTATCATGTGTTTCGTTGCATGTATGCTTACATGTTATCTTTGTTTATTTATGTTAAATTTATATGTGATTTATTCCGCAAAGATATTTGTATTCCATAGCCCAATGGGTCTATGCCTAGGCATGGACTGTGTTTAATCATCTAGTATCAGAGTAGTTTGGTTTTGGAGTAGTGGCATTGTTCCCGACGAGGGCGGTCTGTGGGGGGGTGGGGTTACAATATGGCATCATAGTAGTTTGGTTTTGGAGTAGTGGTGTTGTCCCCGGTGAGGGAGGTCCGGGGGGGGACGTTACAATATGGTATCAGATCAGTTTGGTTTTGGAGTAGTGGCATTATCCCCAGCGAGGGTGGTCTGAGGGGATGTTACAATATGGTATCAGAGAAAGGGTTTCAACACTGAGCCTGGATGGGTCGTACAAGTAGTTATAGAAGAAATTCTAGAAGAATTATTGTTCAAAGGGAAAAAATTGGTATACAAAGTGCCAAGAGGACGCTGAGAGAGCTCCTAGGTGGTATTGGAAAGCCCAGGAGGAATAACAGTTCGATAAACCACAATAGGTGTGGTATTGGGCCACACATTTAAACTTGAACCATTGGAATAGTTTGGGAAGGGAAAAACCCATATCATCCGTTGGATTCAGAGAAGATCCGCAGAGGATAAGCACTGAGTCCCTTTAGACTTTTTCCCTCTGAATATTTTAAGACTGTAAGAGGAGAAGACTGCCGAAGTCTAGAACCAATATGGACAATCTATTCCAAGGGATACGTGTCCAAATATTAATAAGGCTCGGAGTTTCGACACTCTGGAAGAAATGGTTTGTGGTTGTGAGAGAGGAAGAGATTATCGAAGTCCCATAGAATCGAAGTGATGTGGCTTCATGTGCCCCAGAAGGTTAAGAAGTTCGGGAGTTTGACATTCGAGGAAAAGTGTTGGAACAACTTTTGAACCTCCGAAGTTCCGAAGCCCCAAAGTTCCGAAGTGATGTGGCATGATGACATGATGAGGGGGTGACATGGACCTCCTCTATGCATGCCATGTATCTTCAAGTTTTGTACTTTCATAGGCTCTTAGAACCAATAGCGTCCCAACACGTGTCGCTCGCCAATGGGACCATGTGTCACCACCTAGATTGATGACAACATAGCTAAGTGGACCCCGAAGGGTTCTAAAGTTTGGGAGTTCGATGGTCCATGGGGTTCGTTATGCATCAAAGGATAATGTGCCAGAGCCTGAAGTTTTGGAGTGATGTGGACAGTTGATGTCATTAAGAGTGACGTGGACACACTAGACATTTTCCACGTGTCCACTTCGTAACTCTACCAGGTGGCACACTAGTAAGTGGATGTTGGTGAGACTCCAAGAGTTTGTTAATTCGGGCGTTCGAGGGAAAACAAGGTGTAAGTTGTATGAATCTCTGAACCAGCGGATCCCTGAAGTTCTGAAGATGTATTGTTCAACGGTTCGTCAGTTCGACGTTAAGGAGAAGGCATGCATGAAGTAACAAGATATTTTGAAGTTAAAGTTATGGAGCTTGAAGCTCTCAAGGCTCCAGATAAGCACCTATCAGATAGCACTGGGTCACAACTGTGGTCACATGTGTTCCAGGGATGAAGAAAAGGGGCTAGTGCCCGAAAATTATGTTTGAAACAAAGAAGGGATTAGCAAAGGAGCCCGTGAGGTCCCTGATTGAACAAACCTGCATCCAAAGAAGTAAGGAAAAGGCTTTGAAGTTGAAGAGAGGATATAGAACAGATCCAAGGGCCAATTTGACTCTAAGAATTAAGAATAGTTGAACATAGATCACGTTCGAGGAAGGGCCATTTCTCAAATAGTCACAACTTCTTACTCAAAACTCAGAATTGAGAAAGGGAGCAATCATTGGAAAGGTCTGGAACAATAGAGGAAAATTGTTCACCCATAAATTGTCTATGGACTATAAAATTTCTCATAAAATCAACAGAAGATATTATTATCATTTATAAACCAGAATTGTACATGTTTGCATGTTTTGTTCAGACAGTTAGCCTGACAAGAGTTTTGTTGGATGCACACTTTTTCAGAGTTTTCTACTTCCAAAATAGAATAGAATCCTCCCAGGGTGCAGGGAGATGGAGGATGCACAAGAGGTTTATAGTCATGAAGCTAAGGTTAGAGGAATGAATGTATATCGAGGAATTTAAGGAATAAATTCCAATGGACATGGAGAAGGAAAGGATGAAGACATCAATCTGGTGGAGACCATCCGAAAATTGTAGACAGATGTATAGAGCCACAAAGTTAATAATTAAAGGCTTATGAAGGCCAAAGAGCAACAGGAAGACTTCAACATGAAGTTAATGAAAAGTCTGGACAAAATTGAGAAGAAGTTAGATAAGGAGAGTGGCTCCAACAAATCGGGAAGCCCCAAGACCCCTAAGGAAAAAGAAATATCAAGGAATGGTAGCAGATGTCACCATCACTCCCAAAAGCATTCCCATAGGAGAGAAAATAGTAGCTCAAATCCATCCCCTATCAGGAAGCATAGGAGGTCTGGGGTGGATGAGTTGAAAGGAGAAATGAATAAGATCAAACCTCCTACTTTTGATGGAGAGCACAAGAAGGATGAAGATGCTGAGACATGGTTGCTAGGCATGAGGAAGTACTTCCAATCAGGGATGATTTTAAGGATGGAAATTTATATTAAAATATAGAAACATGGGATAATATTACTAGTCCTTAATATGAAAAATATAAAATGTTTAGTGGTAGTTTTGTAAAAATATTCAAATTTCTAAGGATTTTATATACTTTCTATAAATTTTGGTGATTTTTAATGTAAAATAATTTTATTCTATGGAATTTGGGCGAACCATTTTTCGAAAAAATGTAAATTTGTGAATCATTTTTTGGGAAAAACCATGGAAAATTAGCCCATTTGCAAAATTTATCCCCTAAAATCATCTATGCTTCCAATTGCATAACTATTCTTCTCATGCAAAGGGAATAATTTCCATCTATCAGCTAAAAGGAAAGGCATCCATGTGGTGGGATCAACTTGTGCAAGTACAACACCTCAGAGAGAAAAATGTGACATGGAAAGAATTCAAGAAGTATTTTGAGAAGAAATACCTGTCCAAGAGGTATTGTGATAAAACGATGAAAGAGTTCCTTGAAATCAAGGTGGGAAGCATGACCATTAATGATTATGAAAGAAGATTCCTAGAATTTTGGAAGTATGTCTCCTTCATCAAAGATGAGACAGTTAATATCTAGAGATATCTGAGTGGACTGCCATCCTTCATCAGTGACAATATTCAATATGATGATCCTAAAACTTTGGAAGAATCCATAAGAAGAGATAAGTGCTTGTATTTTCCACAAAAGGGAATGCTTACCTTCCAGAAGGCTTGGGAAGACAAGAATAAGTTATACAAAGACCTGAGGAAGAAGGAGAGAAAGCCTTCATTCTTCAGAAATAATCCTCAGGGACAACCATCTCTTAGAGAGCCCAAGATGGTTGAGGCAGGTGGGCAAAGGCCAAGGCATCCACCGATGCAATGTTGGGTTTGTAAAGGAGATCATAAGTATAGGTATTGTCCTCACAAAGATGAAAAAGTGAGAGTTGTCCACAATGTCCAACAAGTAGAAACAATGGAGGACATGAGAAGAAGTGTGCCAAGGATCTATTGAACCCTGGACAAAAAAACAAGTAGAGTTTTAATCACACATGATTGAAGTAGAAGGTATGATCAATAACCATGAATTTACTATTTTAATTGATTTAGGGGCTAGTCATAGCTATATAGATCCTAATGTATTGGAAATATTGCAATTTCCAAGATGCAAGCATGACAAAACTTGGTTGGTACAGTTGGCTACATGATCTAAGAGAAAGGTTGTTGAGTTGGTTAAGTCATGTCCATTGGGCATGAATGGGATGAATAACAAGGAAGATATGAACATCTTTTCTTTGTGTTCATATGACAGTATAATTGGTATGGAATGGTTGGACCAACACCATGCCATCTTAAATTTTCGTAACAAGGCATTCACTTTCCTAGATGAGGAAGGAAACTCAAGAGAAGTCCAAGGAATTCATAGGGTGGTCACTGTCCGAGAAATATCAACAATGCAACTAAAGAAGTTTTATAGGAAGATATTCCAAGTGTTTTCAACTCATATGGAGGAAACACCTAAGGATACAGTGCCATATCTAGAAGATAAAACAATCCTAAAAGAGTTTGAGGATGTGTTTAAGTAGATACTAGGACTACCCAGATATTGATTTCTCTATAGATTTGATGCCTGGAGCAGCTCCAATGCCAAAGACTCTCTAAAGAATGAGTACTCCATAGCTGAAGGATTTGCAAATGCAGCTTGAAGAGCTATTGAATAAGGGGTACATATGCCCAAGTGTGTCACCTTGGGGTACCCCAAAGTTATTTGTGAATAAGAAAGATGGGTCCCTGAGATTGTGTATTTATTTCAGACAGTTAATAAAGTAACTGTGAAGAACAAGTATCCTTTGCCAAGGATTTATGATCTCTTCGACCAATTGAAGAATGCAAGGATATTTTCAAAGATTGATCTTAGGTCAGGATACCATTAGGTAAGGATTAAATATGAATACATCAACAAGACCTCCTTCAAAACAAGGTATGGTCACTATAAGTTTATAGTGGTTCCATTTGGGTTATCAAATGCAGCCGTTATTTTCATGTGTTTGATGAATGGTGTTTTCCAAGAGTACTTAGACAAGTTTGTCATTATCTTTTTGGATGACATCCTTGTATATTCCAAGATAGAAGAAGAACATGAGAATCACTTGAGGATGGTGTTGCAAGTGTTAAGAGAACACCAGTTGTATGCCAAATTGAGCAAGTGCTCATTTTATCAGAACCAAATTCATTATTTGGGGCATATCATATCCAAAGAAGGGATAGCAATGGATCCTAAAAGATAGAGGCCATTAGAGGATGGAAAACACCCAAGAATGTGAAAGAACTCATATCCTACATGGCTCTAGTTGGCTACTATAAAAGGTTCATTGCAGGGTTTTCAAGGATTCCTCACCCAATCACTTCCTTGCAAAGGAAAGGGGTGAAGTTTCAATGGACAGTAGAATGTGAAAAGAGATTCCAACAATTCAAGCACTTTCAAAACAGTGCTCTGATTCCGAGAATTGTAGATCCTAATGAGGATTTCATGGTTTTCACAAATGCATGCAAAGAGGGACTTGGTGGAGTCCTCGGTCAGAAGGATTTGGTAGTATGTTTTGAATCCGGAATGTTGATGGATCATGAAAGGCTCTATGCCACTCATGATTTGTATTTGGTAGCCATAGTACATGATTTAAATAAGTGGGGGCACTACCTCATGGGAAATAAATTTGAACTAAGGACAGACCATAATGGTCTGAGGTATTTTTTTGATCAGCCAACTTTAAATGCCAAGCAAAGCAGATGGTTGGAATTCCTCTGTGAGTATGACTTTGATATAAAGCACATCAAAGGAAGGGAGAAAAATGTGGTTGATGCACTCAACATGAGAGTGCATGAGTTACATGATACAATCATTATCATGTACCAAACATATCTTAAAAGTAAAATTTCTGAAGCTGCAAAAGCAGATTTGTAGTACGTGGAGATGGTAACAAAATTGTAGCAAGGTAAAATGAAGCAAATAGTCGAAGATTATAAATTGGGAGTTGATGGAATTATCTTGTACAGGAAAAAAAAAATATACCCAATTCTCCGGAATTGAAAAGTATGATCTTGAAGTAGATGCATAATGTGACTTATGTTGGACACCCAAGATATTAGAAAAACGTGGCAGCAGTCAGGAGCCAATACTATTGGACAGATACAAAGAACAATAGTGTTGAGTACAATTCCAAATGTATGGAGTGTCAAAGGGTCAAGGATGAGCATAGACACCCAACTGGGTTGTTGCAACCATTACCCATTCTTGAGTGGAAGTGGGAAGTGGTGACAATGAATTTCATCACCAAATTTCCAAGGACAAGCAAGCATCATGATTCTATCATGGTAGTGGTGGACAAGCTTACCAAGGCTGCCCATTTTATTCCATTGAAGAATACTCACAAAGGAACCAATGTTGTTGATATCTATATGAGGGAAGTGGCCCAATTGCATGGTACTCCCAAGACAATTGTGTCTGATAAAGACCCAAAATTCACTTCAAAATTTTGGAAGGGATTATTCAAGGGGTTCGGAACCAATCTGAACTTTAGTACAACCTATCATCCTGAGTCTGATGCGAAGACAGAGAGGGTAAACCAAGTAATATAAGATATGTTAAGAATGTATGTTATGGACAAACGATCAAAGTGGGAATAATATATGCACTTGGTAGAGTTTTCTTACAACACTGGGTACCAAAGATCTCTGAAGATGAGACCATTTGAATTACTTTACGGCATAAAGTGAAACACTCTTGTAAGCTGGAAAAATCCACCGGATAGGGAAGTGATTGGGCCATAATTGCTTAGAGAAATGGAAGAGGAAATGTTGTGGATGAAACAGAATTTAAAGGTTGCCTAAGAGAGAAACAAAATCTATGCTGACAAGGGTAGAACTCACAGGGAGTTTAATGTGGGTGATCATGTATTTTTGAAGGTTAAGGCCAACAAAAGTTCACTAAAGTTGGGAAACTGTTCCAAGTTGGAAACTAGATATTGTGGACCATTTGAAATCCTAGAAAGGATTGGTCCAGTTTCTTATATGATTGCAATGCCTACATCTATGTCTGTTTATAATGTATTCCATGTATCATTTCTCAAGAAATATATACTTGATGCTAATCATGTAATTGATTGGAATGTGATTTAGGTGGAGCAAGAAGGCACTATCCAAGTGCATCCGGTACACATTCTAGACCGGAAAATCAAACAGCTTTGGAATTGATCCATAGGGCTTGTAAAGGTCCAATGGACCTGGTAAGGTCCTGAGGATGCTACTTGTGAGCATGAGGATGCAATGCGGGAAGAATACCCGCATATTTTTGAAGATTTTGAAAATCTTGTCGATATGGTATAAAAGAATTGCATCGAGGACATTGAAAAAATAAGGGGAGGGGATTGTAATACCCCAAGGCCAAGCCCCTAATTTTTTATCATGAATTGTAAACATGTTTCATAGGCTGGTAAGCCAAGTAATGATAAGCTAGGAGACTTATGTGATAGTTGGGCCAGAGAGCCTATTTTGTATATGTAAATATTCAACTCATTAATATAAAAGCATCACTGTGTGTAGAATGACCACTATGAAAGAGTATGGGGGACTAGGCTCCACTAGGATGGGTAAGGGAGGGGGTTGAGAGGTCGGAAAAGGGGTTATGATTAATAGTTTAAAACTCATAGAATAATATATATTATTGTTATAAATGTTGTAAGGAGGATATGAATTTATCCTAAGTTCCTTTGGGGAAGGGGAACAACTTCCAAATGGAGAGGAATGTTCTTCATGAGTGCCATGTGTCATCTCAGGCACATGCAAATATATGTGGGGATTTTGACTATTGAGGGGATCCTTTTTCCATTCCTCCCACTCACGCACACAGCTAGAAGGAAGCAGTAAGAAAAAACCTGGAACACCATTGTTGAACCCTCGACCATACCGAACCTCTGCAACGAGCTTGAAATGATATCTTGTTGAACCTATACCCTGGGGGTTGCATGTGTTTTATCTGACCATATTTTCCCCACAAGTTCATCCTCATGATTCTTTCCATCCCTTATGTAGTTCACGCACACACTAAACATGCATGCAACCAAATCCATTTCTGTTGTTGAGAACCTATGTAATTTTTCGAGTCGTCCCCTTACCTGATCTGATTTTCTGTTGTGGTTTGAAGAGGTGGGTTGTCAGGATCGTGGTTGAAGAAGCAAGTTTTTAGGCCTGTGAGAAACTCTCTTCAGGTGAGAGAGTTGTTGGGGAAGTGATTTTTCTTGGAGGGAGTCTAGTAGCAACTACATAACTATGAGAATTCTTGTCCAACTTGTTGTTGAAGCCCTGGAAGGGAGGTGGAGCAGTCGATGGACTGTGTGACAGTGATGGTGTATACTCTTGGGGTGGGATAGGCATGTGGGGAATGAGAGTATTTGAGCAGTGGGTGTAAGTAGCTACTTGGAGGAAATCATTCCCGTAGACTGGTGCAACTTGTTATTTTCCTTGCCTATCCTAGGAATCCCTTTTCCGATGGAGTCTAGTCCCAGTTCAGGGGTGACCCACTGCTGAGAGTGATGAGTAGCATGGTCTAAGGCTGGGAGGTTCATGGAAGGTCTGCACGGAGTCAGTGCACTACAATTAAGAGATAAGTATCATTCGATGATTAAAGGTTAATGATGTATTTTAGTGCATGTATGTGGTTCTTATAATAATATGATGTGTTTCGCTGCATATATGCTTTCATGTTATCTTTGTTTATTTATGTTAAATTTATATTTGATTTATTCCACAAAGAGCTCTGTCAGCCATAGCCCAGCATGTCTATGCATGGGCATGGGCAATCTTTAATCATCTATTATCATAACAGTTTGGTTTCAGAGTAGTGGTGTTTTCCCTAACGAGGGTGGTCTGTGGGGGGGGGGAACGTTACAATATGGTATAAGAGCAGTTTTGTTTTGGAGTAGTGGCATTGTCCCTGGGGAGGGTGGTCTAGG
>SNQJ01S0066481.1:40100-55267 GCA_010110895.2 Picea sitchensis
TTTGTGGAAGTCTTATTCAGAGTTCAGTCTCATTTACAAATCACCTTGTTACTTTAGTGTTCTCCTAGCTAGGATAGGGTAGAATAGATTAGTAATAGATTATTTTTCTTTCAATACATAGTCTTCATCTACATCTTTGCATTTCATACCCATTCATCTATAGGAATTTTGAATTGGTCTCCTAAACCAAAAGGTGCATAATCTAGTTGGGACTGTGTATTGGGGAGTACCCCTTACTGTTGTCAAGTGAATACTTCCCCATCAATAGAATTAGTGCTAGAAAGAGGGCCATTTTTATGGATTACATAAACGAGATGCACAAATGAAATAAGTCTTTAGGAAATAAATCTAATCCCACTATTTTCCCTCATATTTATTATGAACAATAAATTACCTACAAAGACTCAAATCCCAATTTTGCAAGTTCCTACGTCAGTCCTGAAACTCATTTAGAGACTTGGTTTTGAGTATTGCAAGAATATTTCTCCAAAATGCATTGTATAACACATGCTTACGCAAAACTACCTGGTAAATTTCCAAAATCCTTTGAGCTTACGAGAAGGAAATTGAATTGTGTGCAAAGACCTAATACACATCTAGAAGTCTACATCGACTTTGTAGATCATCTTATTGAAACTTCTTTATAAGAAGTCCCAATACCCTTGAGCCGAGTCATGCATATCCTTATCAAACCCGAGGATAAACTTGAAGGTGAAAACCTAGAAATAAATTTAGAACAGATCATGGGTGAACATAGAGATAAAAGGATAGTGATATCATGATGGATGTCCCAAGGTGCCTTAAATTTATCTAGACCATTACATGAAATCCCTAGGAAATCAAACAAGATCCTTCCCAAATTCGATGCAAAAAAATCCAGGTCCTTAGAAGACCATTTAAACAAATTCTTCCTAGCTACTCACCTACTAAATGTCTAGCATGAAGTCATGGTTTGTAGACTATTTCCTTACACCTTATCGAGTAGATAATCTACATGGTATTTCATTTTTCCACTCGATTCTATAACTAGTTGGGATGAGTTTGAAAGGGTTTTATCAGAAAATTTGGGGAAAGGAAAACAACTACATCTTTGTATGAGTTAGGAACCATTAATATGGATAAAAGATAAAAAGTAAAATATTTCAACCAATGATTTATCAATGTCTTAACTAAGTTCATTAATGATACAACTCATGCTCAGTCCTTATCCATTGAATTTTATATGGAAACCTCGATCCCTTCTATAGGAATGTTTTTCAAATGGGATAATAAGAACAACGTATCCCTTAATTTCGATGAATATCAAATGATGGAAATGAAATTATCCTCTTATTATCATCACTCATATCCTAAGGAAATTAAATCAACTGGAAATAAACCTTTGTTGTTAGCAAAACCACCCAAAAAGGAGCCAAACGACATTTGAAATGTGGTGAAAATTGTCAAACAATTATCAAACAAAGTCGTATATCTCAAGAAGAACGTAGGTGAAGGATCATCAAAACCTAAAACCTTTCACCCATTCTTTAAGAGACAAGAAAATCCACCAAGACCAACCAAACCCGCTCAAATGGCCTTAAACTTAGACAACTTCAACAATGATAATTTATGCTCTTACTACCAAAAAAATCACTCGGAACAACTTGCCCTTAATGGGTCAACTCCATGAACCTAGTGATCAACAAGTTATTGGATCAACAGAGTTTCAACAATGAAAATCCTGTTGAATCTCAAATTCATGCTACTGAAGAAATTCCCCCGGAGTTCGCTATTCCTTTCTGGGACTGGTTTCCAGACTCAAATGATGAGCATATAGAAGAAATATTTGTGTAAGATACACTAGTAATTAAATTTGTTTCCCAAAGGAATTACAATCTACACAATGAACGTCAAGCTTCTGACATCTCTTCTTCCAAAGACAACATGTAACACCCCCAACTACCTAAGTCGGGGCATGCTACCACCTAGATATTGAATTCAAGCTTTGATACCAATTTGTAGCGTCCCCAAGCTGCCAAGCCGGGGACATGCTACTTCAAAAGAAACTGCTATGTTCAAGTTCTGATATAAAATTGTAGCATCCCCAACCATTCCAGGGCCGGGCCATGCCACCTTATAGAAAGACTCACTTTCATTTCGGAAAATACCCTACTTAATAACTTAAAAACAACATCTACTTTCTGTTAACATACATTTATAATGTAAATTTCAATAGACATAACATTCTGCTACAACACATATTTATGTGGAATTAACAGTAAAACATACATGTAGCCAAGACATGAAATTCTTATAAATATCATGACATGTATAGGATACACAACATAAAAATCAACATAGAAATGGTACTTATATTTTTATGAAGGTCACGAACTGTGTGCAAACCTTCCACAAACCTCCCATCCTTAGACCACACTGCTCAAAACTATCAGCAGTGGATCGCCCCAGAGCTGGGACTAAATTCCACCCACAGTAAAGGGAATCCTAGGCTAGGCTAAGGTTACAAAGTCTCCAGGAAGGATTCTTTCCCTAGGATTCCACTCACGTCCACAACTTATAGTCCCTTATTCCCCACATGCTTGTCCCACCCCAAGGAGTGTGCCCCTTCTCTGCTCGACAGTCCTTCGGCTTCCCCACTCCCCTTCCAGGGCTTCAACAACAGGACAGACATGAAGTCTCAGAGAACTACAACTATCGTGAGGTTCCCTATGGGAAAATCACTTCCCCAACAACTTCTCTCACCTGGAGAGAGTTGTTCATAGGCTTGAAAACCCGATTCTTCAATCCACGGGCTTGACAACCCGCCTCTTCAAACCCATAGGCTTGAAAACCTGCTTCTTTAGTCCAGCTCCCAGACTAATCCAGTCTGTTTAATCACAACAAAAAATTGGGTATGGCTCTGGTAAGGACAGTAACCACACCAATCTAGAGAAAAACATGGGTAGAAACAAAAATTGGCTAAGGGGGATCTAGCTCAGGCACAAAATATACATGTTATGCTGCACAGAGAAGTATGGGTTATCTTCAAGGGTTCCAGGTTACAGAGTTTTCATGAAAGTTGCAGAGGTAAAATTATGGAGGAAGTGGATGGTTGCATGGGTTCTCAGTCTGAGTGTGTGAGTGTGTGAATCGAGTGCATGGAAAGAATGGTTGACTAACCCCCAAAACGACTGATTTCCCCACATAAATTTGCATGTGCCAAGATTCACACATGGCTCTCTTGGGAGCTCGTTCTTCCCCACCTGGCATTTATTCCTTTCCCAAAGGAACTTAGGATAACATGGTTTATTTCCCAAACTTTAGTCTTTAAGGAAAATATATTATAATATTCCCTTGGGGTTAAGCCCTCAAGATTAGACCTTTTTCCTAGCCTCTTATCCCCTTTCCCTTTTCCTTCCCAGTGGATCTTAGTCCCCCATAACTCTTTCTTTATGGTCGGTCTACACACAACGATGCATTTTTATTAATGATCTTCATAATTACATATACAAAAATAGGATCATTGGCCTTAGCATCTAGGCTCTCCGGCCTAATATTCACATAATCCTCCCAGATTTTAAACACTTGGCTCACCAACCTATAAACAAAATTACAATCCAACAAGGGCTCAACCTTGGGGTATTACAATCCCCTCCCCTTATTTATGCCCTGTTCTCAGTGCATCATATTTACATATTACAACAAGATTTTTAAAAATATTCAAAAAGATGTGGGTATTCTTCCCACATAGCCTCTTCATGCTCCCAAGTGGCATCCTCAGGACCATACTAGGTCCATTGGACCTTTACAATATCAATGGATCGATTACGGAGCTGCTTGGTTTTCTGGTCCAGAATGCATACCGGATGCACTTGAAAGGTGCCTTCTTGCTCCACCTAAATCACGTTCCAATCATTAACATGATTAGCATGAAGTATATATTTCTTAAGCAATGATACATGGAATACATTATGAATGGTCATAGATGCAGGAAATGAAATCATACAAGCTATTGTTCCAATATTTTCTAGTATTTCAAATGGCCCAAAATATCTATATTCCAACTTGGAAAAGTTTTCCAACTTCAGGGAACTTTTGTTGGCATTCACTTTCAAGAATACATGATCACCCAATTTAAACTCCTTGTGAGTTCTACCCTTGTCAGCATAGTTTTTTTGCCTGTCTTGGGAAGCTTTTAAATTTTTTGTTTAATATTTGACATCTTCTCTTCCATTTCCTTGAGCACCTCTGGCCCAACTACTGCTCTATCTGTTGGGTTGTCCCATATTATTGGTGCTTTGCACTTTCTGCCATAAAGTGCCTCAAATGGGCTCATCTTCAGCGATGCTTGGTGCCCAATATTGTAAGGAAATTCTACCAAGTCTAGATAGTCTTCCCATTTATATGGTTTGTCCGTCACATACATTCTTAGCATATCCTCTATCACTTGGTTCACCCTTTTTGTTTTCCCATAAGACTTAGGATGATAAGTTGTGATAAAATGCATATTTGCTCTGAACCCTTTGAATAATCCCCTCCAGAAATTTGAGGTAAACTTTGGGTCTCTGTCATACACAATTGACTTGGGTATTCCATGTAAGAATGCTACTTCCCTCATATAAATATCAACAACATTGGTTTCATAGATGATTTTAGGGGCTAAATTTCGCAAATGGGCTAATTTTCCATGGTTTTTCTCAAAAACATATTCGTCAATTTCCATTTTTTATAAAAACAATTCGCCCAAATTCCATAGAATAAAATTATTTTACCTTAAAAATCGCCAAAATTTTATAGAAAGTATATAAAATCCTTAGAAATTTGAATATTTTTAAAAAACTATCGCCAAACATTTTACATTTTGCATATTAAGGACTAGTAATATTAGCCCATGTTTCTACATTTTAATATAAATTTCTATCCTTAAAATCATCCCTGATTGGTTTCCTTGTAAGTAATCTTCAATGGAATGAAATGGGAAGATTTAGTAATCTTGTCCACGACCAACATGATAGAGTCATGTTTCTTACTTGTTCTGGGAAATTTGGTGATGAAATCCATTGACACCACTTCCCACTTCCACTCAGGAATGGACAATGGTTGCAGCAACCCAACTGGGTGTGTATGCTCATCCTTGACCTTTTGACACTCCAAACATTTAGCAATGTACTCAACAATTTCTTTCTTCATCCCTGGAAAATAGTATTTGATTTTGACTTCTACATTTATTTTTGATATCCTGGGTGTTCAACATAAGGTACATTATGCATCTATTTCAATATCAAACTCCTCAATTCATGAGAACTGGGTACAAAATTTTGTTCTTGTATAGGATAATTTCATCAATTCCCAATTTATAATCTTCAACCTTTTGCTGCATTATACCTTGTTGTAATTTTGTTACTAACTCCATGTACTACAAATATGCTTTTGCAACCTCATAAATTCTTCCTTTAAGATCAGTTTCATACATGTTAATGGCTATAGCATGCAGTTCATGCACTCTCCTTCTAAGTTCATCAACCATATTGTTTTCTTTTCCTTTGATGTGCTTGATATCAAAGTCATACTTAGAGAGGAACTCTAACCATCTGCTCTGCCTTGCATTTAAACATGGTTGATCAAACAAATATTTCAGACCATTATGGTCTATCCTCAGCTCAAATATGTTTCCCATGAGGTATTGCCTCCACTTATTCAAGGTGTGTACTATTGCTTCCAACTCCAAATAATGAGTGGCATAGATCCTTTCGTGCTCTTTTAATTTCCTGGATTCAAAACATACCACAAATCCATTCTAACTAAGGACTCCACCAAGTCCTTCTTTGCATGCATTTGTGAAAACCATGAAATCTTCATTCAAATCAACAATCCTTAGAATTGGTGCACTGGTTAACAACTACTTCAATTGTTTGAAGATATTTTCACATTTTGTTTTCCATTGAAACTTCACCCCCTTCCTTTGTAAGGAAGTAATCAGGTGAGCAATTGTTCAAAACCATGTAATGAATCTTCTATAGTAGCTATCTAGACCCATGAAGGATTTGAATTTTGTCACATTCTTCGATGTTTTCCACCTCTTAATAGATTCAATCTTTTCAGGGTCCACTGCTATCCCTTCTTCAAATATGATATGCCCCAAATAGCGAATTTGGTTCTGATGAAATGAGCACTTGCTCAATTTGGCATACAACTGGTGCTCTCTTAACACTTGTAACTCCATCCTCAAGTGATGCTCATGCTCTTCTTCTGCCTTGGAATATACAAGGATGTCATCCAAAAAGACAATGACACACTTGTCTAAGTATTCCCAGAAAATACCATTCATTAAGCACATGAAAAAAGTCGATGCATTTGATATCCCAAATGGCACCATTGTGAATTCGTAATGACCACACCTTGTCCTGAAGGCAATCTTATTGATGTCTTCATCTCTGATTCTTACCTGATGATAACCATATCTGAGATCAATCTTTGAAAATATTATTGCATCCTTTAACTAATCAAAGAGATCAACAATCCTTGGCAAATAATTCTTGTTTTTTACAGTTAATTTGTTTAAATCTCTGAAATCAATACACAACCTCAATGTCTTGTCCTTCTTCTTCATGAATAGAACTGGGGCACCCCAAGGTGACATGATTGGGAATATATACCCCTTCATCAAAATTTCTTCAAGCTGCATTTGCATTTCCTTCATCTCTGTATTACTCATCTGTTAGGGGGTCTTAGATACTGGAGTTGTTCTATGCATTAAGTTTATAGAGAAATCAATGCCTCTTTTAGGAGGTAATCCTGATATTTCCTTGAACACATCCTCAAAATATTTTAGGACTGCATGGTTCTCAAGATTTGGCACCTTATCCTTAGGTTCTTCCTCCATATGAGCTACAAATATTTGGCAGCCCTTCCTATAGCACTTCTTCAACTGCATTTGAGATATCTCGGACAATAACTGCCCTAGGAATTCCTTGGACTATTCTTGGGTTCCCTTCCTCATTGAGGAAAGTAGATACCTTGTTATGACATTCTAAGACAACATGGTGTTGGCCCAACCAATCCATACCAATTAGATAGTCATATGAACACAAGGGAAGGATATTCAAATATTCCTTGGTACTTAGTCCCTTCATGTCCACTGGACATGATTTAACCAGCTCAACAACTTTTCTCTTGGCTCCTGTAGCCAGCTGCACTAGCCAAGATTTCCCATGCTTACTTCTTGGAAATTGTAATCTTTCCACAACCTTAGGATATATATAGCTATGACTAGCTCCTAAATATATTAAAATAGTAAAGGCATGGTTATTGATCATACCTTCTACTTCAATCATGTGTGATTGAAACTCTGCTTGCTTATTGTCAAGGGCTGCGTAGATCCTTGGAAAAATTTTGCCCATGTCCTCCACTATTTCAACGTGTTGTACATTGTGAGAAACTCTAACTTTATCACTTATGTGTGGAAAATATCTATACATATGATCTCCTCTACAACCCTAACATTGAATGGGTGTTTTCCTTGGCCTTTGTCCACCTGTCTCAGTCATTCTGGGCTCTCTAGGGATTTTCTATCCATGTGAACTGTTGTAGAAGAAGGGTGGCTTGTTCCCCTTCTTCCTTAGCTCCATATTGAATTTATTCTTGTCTTCCCAAGATCTTTGGAAAGTAGGCTTTCCCTTATGATGATCATATAATCACTTGGCTCTTCTTATGGTTTCCTCCAAGGTTTTAGGATCATCATACTGAATTTTATCACTGATGAAAGATGGCAACCCACTGAAATATCTTTGTAACTTAACTATTTCAACTTTGATGAAGGAGACATAATTCAAAGGTTCTAAGAATATACTTTCATACTCATCAATGCTCATGCTGCCCAGTTTGAGTTTGACAAAATCTTTCATCTTTTTCTCATAATACCTCTTGGTTAAGTATTTCTTCTCAAAATGCTTCTTGAATTCCTTCCAAGTCACATTTTTCTCTCTGATGTGATGCACTTGCACATGTTGATCCCACCACATGAATTCCTTTCCTTTCAAATGATAAATAAAAATTCTTTCTTCTACATGAGAAGAATAGTTATGCAATTGGAAGTACTTCCTCATTTCTAGTAGCCATGTCTCAACATCTTCATCCTTCTTGTGTTCACCATCGAAAGAAGGAGTCTTGATTTTGTTCATTTCTCCTTTCAATTCATCCACCCTAGACCTCTTATTCTTCCTGTAAGGGGATGGAATTGAGATGCTATGTGCTCTCCTTTTGGATTGTCTTTGAGAGTGATGATGATGTCCGCTATCACTCCTGGATATTCCTCTTTCCTCAAGGGTCTTGTGTCTTCCTGATTTTCTTGAGCCAATGTCCTTATCCAATTTATTTTCAATTCTATCCATACTTTTCATTAACTTCATATTTGAAGTCTTCATATTTCTTTTTGGCTTTCATAGGCCTTTCATTATCATCCTTGTGACTCTAAACATATTTTTACAAATTTATAATGGTCTCTACCATATTCATGTTATCATCCTTCTCCATGTCCATTGTAGTTTGTTCCTTAGATACCCAAATGGACATCCATTCCTTTGATATCATCTTCCTAACTGTAATCCTCTTGTGCATCATCCATCTCTTTTCACTTGTGATAACTCTGTTCCATTCTGACAGTTGTAATTATGAAAAAATGTGTAGCCAACAAAACTTTGTCAGGCTAATTATTCTCAATAATTCATGAAAACACGAACCATTCTGATTTATTAATATATCGAACTTATTTTCTATTTATTTCTTGATAAATTCACTATTCGGATCCAATTTCTAGGTGAACAATTATATTTTGATATTCAATACCTTTCCATTGATTGCTTCGTTGCTCAATTCTGATATTTGAGCAGGAAGTTATGGTCCTTTAGAACTTGTGCTTTTTATCTGATGCACTCCTAGTGAAACTGATCTCTTTCCTATGAGAAAAAAGTCTCTTAGTTATTTTTTGGATCCTATCATAAAGTTCCCAGGTCTTTAGTACCTTTTCTGATGCAAGTTTGAACTAGACAAAACCCACGACTTCCTTCCTAGCCCCTTTTTCCTTCTTTAAAACAGTTTTCGGGCATTTAGCCCCTTTTCTTTGGCATTTGAATTCATGTGACCATGGGATGTGACCGAGTGCTGAATGTAAGGTTCTTATCCTATGATTTGGTCCTATGGGATTTGGAACTTAGGACTTCATAGGTTTTTCTTTCACCTCACCACATTTCCTCCGAACACCGAAGTGGCGAACTTTTGAACATTTGATTCTTCGGAGCTTCGAAGCTTCGAAACTTTGGAGCTTCGGGCTTCGGAAGATATACCTTCATTACAATCAATTTCCTATGAATGATAATTCTCCAAATACTTGGAGGATGCACTAATCGAAGGTCCTCATTCACTATTTATATCTACAGTCAATAGGAGCTCCAGGACTCCGGGCTTCAGGATTTTAGAGGCTCCATCTTGTGTTTCCTCCCGAATTGCCGAATTGGTGAACTCACAACCACAAATAAACAGACCACGCCTTCTCATTAACCAATGAAAACAATCAAATTTGGGACTCTAAGCTTCAGATCCTTCCAAACCACTACTCTACAAATCTCCTAGAGTGCCGACTTACTGGAGATAATCTCTCTTGCCTCCACGTATCATCTCTCGATCAATGGTCGAGATTAAATCCGACCTTCAGGAGTTCTTGACTCAAATTAGCCTACAACTCAATTCCTATGGAGTACCAATTCTCTGGACCTTTGGATATGGTGTCATGAGTCCTCTAGGATCAACGGTCGAGATGGAATACAACCTTCGGGCCTCCAGAAGTCTTTGACCTCAATTTCTTATGCCTTCAATCCTCCAGAGTGCTAAGTATTTGGACTATGAGATATACTATCATGTGTCCTCTCCTAATAACGATGAGGATTTACTCCACTCTTATAAGCCTTGGGGGTTTCACCTTCCTCACACTTAATTCCTTCTGAATTCTAAATTGGAAAACTCATGGGGTCCACTTAGTACTATATACTCGGGATGCCACGTGTCAGAAACACGGGGTAACATGTGGCCTCACCGTTGAGTGACACATTTCAAGTCACAATTAGTACCTAAGGCATGTCAAAGGTACAAAATAAAGTGACATGTGGAAGGCATAGAATAAGTCCACGTCACCTTGACGTTTCGTGATTTCAGCACTTCGAAAGATCTCTTCTCATCTGTACACTTTAAAACTATCGAACTTTCGATCAGTTCCATGTCACCCCGAAGTTCTGTGATTTTAGAACTTCGGAAGATATATTCTCATATGCACGTTTTCAAAACTCCTGAACTGTCGACTCTCGAACAATTGTTTCCTGTAGCTTCGAGACTTTGGCAATTTCTTCTCATCAACACTTTTTTAAAACTGTTGAATTGTCGACTGCCGAACAATTGCTTCCCATAGCTTCAGGACTTCGGTGATTTCTTCTCATCGACACTTTTTCAAAATTTCCAAACTATCAACTGTCGAACAATTGCTTCATGTAGCTTCGAGACTTCGGTGATTTCTTCTCATCGACATTTTTTTCAAAACTGTCGAATTGGCGACTGTCGAACAATTTCTTCCCATAGCTTCGGGGATTTGGAAAAACTCTACTCTATGCAATCTCCAATGGATTTCCCTGAACACTGAACCGCTGAACCACTTAGGAAATCCAACGGTCCACCTTCTCCTGAATTATCTATGCCTGAGAGTCACTACGGGACTTCGAAGTTTCAGGGCTTCGGGCTCTTGGACTTCGGAGGATTTCACTGTTGAAACACCACACAACCCCTGTACTGTTGAAACTTTGAATAGGATAATTTGTTGACATGTGTCACCAAACTATCAGTGGTGGGTCACCCTCGAGCTGGGACTAAATTCCACCTAGGGTAAAGGGAATCCTAGGATAGGATGAGGTTACAAAGTCTCCAGGAAGGATTTTTTCCCCATGAGTCCACTCACATCCACAACTTATAGTCCCTCATTCCCCACATGTGTTTTCCACCCCAGAGAGCATTCCCCTTCTCTTCTCAATAGTCCTTTTTGTGCCCCTCTCCCCTTCCAGGGCTTCAACAACAGGCCAGATAGGAAGTCTCAGAGCACTACAACTGTCATGAGGCTCCCTCTGGGAAAATCACTTCCCCAACAACCTCTTTCACCTTGAGATAGTTTCTCACAGGGCTAACAACCTACTTCTTCAATCCATGGGCTTGACAACCCACCTCTTCAAACCCACAGGACGAACAACCTTATTTTTCAATCCAGCTCCAAGGCTAATCCAATCTAGGTAATCACAACAACAAATTAGGTATGGCTCTGGTAAGGACAATAACCACACCATTCTAGAGAAAAATGTGGGTAGAAACAACAATTGGCTAAGGGAGATATGTCTCAGGCATAAAACAAACATGCTTTGTTGCACAGAGAAGTATGGGTTAGCTTCACAGGTTGCAGGTTATGGAGCTTGCATGAAATTTGCATCGGTAAAATGATGGAGGAAGTGGATGGTTTCATGGGTGCTCAGTATGAGTGCATGAGTGCATGAATCGGGTGCATGGAAAGAATGGATGACTAACCTCCACAATGACTGATTTCCCCACATAATATGCACGTGCCAAGATTTACACCTGGCTCTCTTGGGAGCTCGTTCTTCCCCACTTGGAGTTCGTTCCTTTCCCAAAGGAACTTAAGATAACAAGGTTTATTTCCCAAACTTTCTTCTTTAAGGAAAATATATTATAATATTCCCTTGGGGTTAAGCCCTCAAGCTTAACCCTTTTTCCTAGCCTCTTAGCCCCTTTCCCTTTCCCTTCCCAGTGGAGCTTAGTCCTCCATAACTCTTTCTTCGTGGTCGGTCTACACACAATGATGCATTTTTATTAATGATCTGCATAATGACATATACAAAAATAGGCTCATTGGCCTTAGCATCTAAGATCTCCATCCTATTATTCACATAAGCCTCCCAGCTTATAAACACTTGGCTCACCATACTATAAACACAATTACAATTCAATAGGGGCTCGACCTTGGGGTATTTCACAACAAGATCCCTCTCAAGAATATTAATCCTCCCCCTTCTACCCAAAAACCAAATGATCCAACTCAGGGGAAAATCAGTGGAAAATTAGGCAAAGTTGTCCCATCCAACACATACAAACTGAGTATATCTAAATCAGATAGGAACAACATCAAACTTATCGTAGCAGTAAGCAATAACAAAACATGTGAACCTAAGTCAATCAAAACAATGAGAAACCCAAACACACATTCCCTCGACTATAATGTGATAGAATACATGAAGAAGAAAAAATAAAACATTTCCATGTTTGATAAATACTCATTACCACAACAATGTGAACTCCTACATGATGCTTTCAACCCCGATGATACTCATAAAAATATTTTTTATACTACTGACAACATCCTTGTAAATGAAAAGTTACAAGAAGTACACAAGGTATAAATTTATCCATAAACACATCAATCATAGGTGCATACTCGAAGTCATAGGTCCCACCTTTTCTGCTCACCTATGAAATTTTCAATTTCAATTTGCATAATTGTCTAGCAAATTCAGGTGCGTCCTCTAACATTATTCTCTTTTTAGTATTCCAAAAGATAAATGTTGTTTTGCAAATGACTAAAAAGAGGATCATATAGTTGGATAGGATATATGTTAAATTAAAGGGACAACTCAAAGATATCATAATTAGGATTTCATTTGATCCTAGAGTACATCAAACTATATATATTGTTGTTTTTGACATACCATAAAGTTATGGTTTTCTATTAAGAAGGGATTGGTCAGCCAAACTCCAAGGTTACTTTTCCACCGATTGGCCCCATCTATGGATTTCGTATAAGGGTAAAGAAAATCAAATTTGGGTGAACAACAAAGCTCACATGAAACACACGATGACAAAATTGGAAGGTAAGAATGAACCTATCAGTTTTGCACATTCCATCTTGGGTAATTATTTCTTTGAGATTGGCCATGGTTGTTATGAAGAACAAACATTTGAAGTATAACCATATTTACAATTTGAACTCCTTCCATGAACACACAATAGTGCTTGTAACATATTAACTAACTTAACTTTTAGCTCAATTAACAAAACAACGATTGCTAACATGTGGTCTATGTTCTTTGATGTCTCTAAGACACAAGAAAGAGTCGAAGTAGGAAGGGTGTTGATTGATCCTTAACAACGCAAGACACTCATATCCCATTGCTTAGAATTTGAATGCATCAACAACACTGCAGAATATGAAGCATTAATCCAAGGTCTAAAAAATTCCATTGATCTCAAGGTGAAATACCTTAAAGTGTTTGGTGATTAATAAATAATCGTTTGATAGGTAAGAAATACTATTCATTTTTTGTCACCACATCTTAAAGCATATCAACAAGAGGTATGGAATCTGTTTTTATCTTTCAACACATTCAACATTACTTCTATACCTCATAATAAAAATGTAGATGCAGACATATTGGCGAACACGACATCTAGGTTCATACCTCCTGATGATGGTTTTTCGATTAAAGTGATTTTTAGGACATCAATACTAGACAACATCACAAAATGGTGAGTATTCAATAGTGATATTCAAATTATCATCTTTTTTACCAGCTCTGACAATTTCCAGGACGCAGTGATTGATGATGAAACCCATCAACAAGAACTACAGACTTATCAGGATAAAGCAAGAAAAGTAAAAGAAAACTATGTCCCGAAGAATGTCCTAACTCTTGAGAAACTATTCAATATGAAATCAAAGTTCAAGAGGCCTGCAAACCTGAAAACCAACAGTTCAAGCATGATGCACTTTCTGGTCAATCTAGGAACATAACAATATCCCAAGTACATCAATCTAGGCACTTGTTGTTCATAGGCATAAAAACACACATTCAAGGAGTTGTTTAAGAGACATCGAGATGTTTTTTTCTTGGAATTATGATGACTTGAAAACTTATGATACCAGCATAATACAACGTGTGATTCACATTAAAGACGGTGTCAATCCATTCCAACAAAAGATAAAAAAATATGCATCCAACTCTCAAACCTCTTATCCAGAAGGAATTGAAGAAACTGCTAGATGCCCGAATCATTTTTAAAGTTCGACATTCAACTTGGGTTTCTAACATGGTGACCATTAGAAAGAAGTCGAGATAAATCAGAATATGTATAGATTTCTAGAACCTGAATCAAGCTTCCAACAAATACAACTATATTTCCCCCCCTATGGAGCATATCTTACAACTTGTCTCTGGCAAAACTTGATCAATTAAGCACCCCGTTCTCATCTTTGACACGTTTTTCAAGATACAACCAGGTTCTCGTGATAGAACCTAATCGATTAAAATCCCCGTTGTGGACCAAGTGGGGGATGTACACATATAGGAGAATTCCCTTTGGTTAGATCAATGTAGGCCCTACTTTTCAAAAGAAAATGGATATCAATTTCAAAAGGTTAATTGGTCAAAGTGTGGTGGTTTATTTCAATGATGTCATTGTTTATTCAAAGAAGAGGGAAGACCACCCAAGACATCTAAAACAAATATTTGAATGACGTATAAAATATGGGATCTCATTGAATCCCAAGAAGACTATGTTTGTTGTTTCATAAGGGACACTACTAGGACATGCGATTTGTAAAGATGGAATTTAGGATTTCGATGGATCTAGAAAGGACAAAATCCATTCTGTAAATTCCACCACCGCATAGTAAGAAACCAATGCAATCAATATTTGGAAAAAAATAAATTGGGAGGATATTCATTCCAAATTTTTCCGAAATTGATAAACCACTTCAAAGAATGATTAAGAAATATGTTCATTTTAAATGGACACCAGTGGAGAAGGAAGCATTCGAGAATATCAAATCCGCCATAGTTTCTTCCCCATCTCTGTGAAGTCCATATTTTACCAAGGATTTCTTAGTAAACACCTTTGCATATAATCATTCCCTAGCAGCAGCGCTCACACAAAAATATGAGAAAGGAGATGAATATCTGGTTTCATTCATGAGCATTGGACTACAAGGTACTGAGTTGAACTATCCACTAGTGGATAAGCAATATTTTTTTGTCCATAAAGAAATCAAATAGTTCAGACCTTATATTATGAAGAATCACACAAAAGTTATC
>SNQJ01S0066482.1:20429-37827 GCA_010110895.2 Picea sitchensis
TAGCGTTGGCTGGGAGGTACTAGTGAGGTATTCACGATTAACAAGCAGGGAGCTAGAAGGAGCGAGATCGCGGGAGAACAACTTCGATGTTCAACTCACCGTATATGATATTTTATTTTTTCATTTGTAAAAGATTAAATTGTACATAAGTTTTATATGTTACCACAACCCTTGTATTCTAAATATCATTGATAACTTCCATGTCATTGAAAGGAAATCTTGGATGTAAATATTTGAGAGTATAGATTATAATATTGTTGTTAAGTCTTTATATATATTATATTTGGGACGTTTTAATAAAGTTGTATTTTTCTCAGCAAAATTGTTTATCCCTATGTTCTCGTCTCTTTGAAATGATTTAAACTTGTGTCAATTTGGTTAAAGGAACTCCTGGTTACTATGAAAAGTGATTGTACTTTGTCACTTGGAGTGGCTATAATTATTACTATTATGGAATTATTTTTGTGTTCTACTGGATAGCGCAACCTTATTGTGAGTATGAATATCTTTCTTGGATAGCGCTAATCCACTATTAGGATCAGCGTTGCCTTCTTCTGCTACATGAAATCCATTTTTCTTATGTGAATTTAAGGTTGATGGGCGATGTCACCTAGATCGCGTTGTAAGACCATTTGGGGTCTGTATAACTTCCTAGTCACAGAGTCTTCCCTTCTTGCGTTTAGGGGAGGTAAGGGGGCTCTAAGTCTCCACCTTTCCCTACTCGATGTTCTTAAACTCAATGTTCTTTTCGTGAACAACGACTAAACCCTTGCCCAATGATTTCCTTCCCACTTCATCCTTCCAATTCCATCCTTTGTTCTGTGTTTTTGTCTCTACCCTCTGCTAATGCCATGATTAAACCTCGACAAATTCATTGCTAGTATCCTCTGCTTAGGGGAGGAGTGTAAATGCGTTTCTAAACGTCCCTGCAATTGCTTCCTGTACCCCCTGCGATTTTGGGGAGGGGGAGAATGTTCTTGCGCTTGTTGGACGCCCCTGGAGTGATTTAGGAAGCCTACTCACATTGCCCCCTTCTCCATAGAGTTTACCTAGAGATTGGCATGCAATTTACTATCTACCCTCTGTGATTCCCTTCCCATTCGCCAAGAATTTTGTCCCTGCATCACAATAATTTACCCGATCTTGCACAATGATTTTTCCTCGCTAGATACAGTGAACAACCTCAAACAAGTTGTGTGGGTGGTGCCTTCACTCAGCCATCGTGCTCTTACTTAGCCGAAGATCTCCTTGCTACCACAACGTTTCCCTTAACTCAACATTTCCACTGTGGGTTTTCCAGTGTGTTTCACCATTCTGCAGAGTGATTATAGTCGAGACTTGCCCAGCGCCCCCACCATCCTTTTCTGCAACCTGGGTGGTAAAAGCCTCTTTGAGAATCCAAGATTCCACTCTTCGAAGCGCTGGGGCATGTACACTTTGCACGGGAGTTTAGAAACGTAAATATTGTCGAAAGAAAACTATTTGTTTTCCTAAAGTGGTTGTTGTCTTAATTTATGATATTGTTGAGTGAATGAGATGGAAGGGCGTCTTTTAAATCTAGTTGAGTTTTGGAAGAGTCTTGATCCATTTAGTTTCCTGGTTTAATTACGATTATATATTTTCAGATTCATGTTGTGTGTAAGTCATCTCTTACTCACCATCATCATCGTGTACACTTTGTTCATGTCTTGATTAATCCTCAAGTGATGCTAAAAGCGTTGAGTTGTTTATTATGTTAATCCCATGCCAAAATAGTTGGGTTCCATACTTACATGTGATTAATATGACCTTAATTAATAATAAGTTAGGGTGATTATTTGGTCGATTTTTTTTTTATGCTGGAACTTCAAATGATAGAGAGATGTTAAATTTCTATCAAATTTTTGCTACGTGGTGTTGGGGCATTGCACCTTTAGCACCTCCTTAGTAGGTCTTTTGATTTTTAAAAGAAATACCTGACCCTTGTTGAATTTTTGTTTGCCTATACTTTAAGTTAGCGTAATAGTTAAGCTAGTTGCGCCACGAACAAAGGGTAACGTCTCTTGCGCCATGACCCTTCAGTATCAAAGAAGGTCTAGTTAAATAACGAGAATCGTTGTGTGCACTGAATTGAATATAATGCATGTTGGGTATACCTTAGACCTATTTCACACAACAAAAACTTGATGTTTGGAGTGTTGTTTAGTCGTATGATTGCTCGCTTATGAAAATTTGAGCATTTGATTGATTAAACACATATTTTCTTATGCCTTTAATTAGTCAGTATTGATGGATTACTAATTATTTGTCCTTGCACCCTTAAATATAAACGTTGTTGGATTGATTTGAAATTGGGTTTACTTGCGCCGCGTAGTTAGAAGTTGATGTTTACCTAGCTCCTTGCCTTAGGGTAGATGTTGATCTTGTGCCCCAAATTAAGGATAAAGTTGATTGATTAATGCAAATTATGATGGCAATGCAATTATTTTAACCTTGCGTAGTGATTAATAATTTGGTTGATAGTGATAAGGTGGATTATACTTGCGACCATAGAATGATGTGTTGATTATTGATCAAGTAACTCAACTTCTTGTGCAAATTGTTTTTATGTCATAATGATGATTCTAGATATTATCCCTCTAGAGCGTAGTGAAAAATTATTATGATGGAGGGTTGCATTGTGGTTGGGCCTTATGCCTCGAAATTAATGGATAGCTACTTGCGCCTTGGATTTAATATGGTTTATTTTTTATGGTGTGGATGATTACCGGGTGCCTTGATTAATGGTGTTTAGGATTGATAGATTATTGTGAATTCGATGATTGATTTAATATGGAAGTTAAGTACACCTGGATGGGGTGATAGAGCCCGACACCTGGCACGAAGAGGCGGTAAGGGGAGGCCACCGGTGCACGAAGCCATGTGCTCGGCTCGTCCCCACTGCATCCATCACTCTTGGGCATTAATTCGAATTAAACGTCGATGGGAGGGGCATTAAACTGGGCTCCCTCGACCACCTTAACGCAGAGTGCAATGCCGCATTTCATTTGTGTTATCGCTCGACAGTTTGATTCTGGTTATGCGGTTCTGTTCATGGTCCTTCAGCCCCTCCGGTCGCTCCCCACCCTCCACCTTGGCTCTGCAGACCTCCCGCAGCCGCTGGGCTTCACCATGCCACGACAGAGGCTGCGACCTCGCAGGGGCTCTCCCTAGCATCCTCGAAGGCCCCGCACGTCCTCTTCGCCCTCTGGTTCTTCTCCCACCTCGGCTTCATCACTCCGACCCCCTTCTCCCCATGCCTTTGACTGCCTGGCCATCATTGACACCACCCTGAATTCTTAACGACGACATCCCTCTTGGATTGGACCTTCCTCCTTCAGGCATTCCTCTCCTCCTCCTGCGTCGGGTGGGGCCTCAGCGAAATCTCCCTATGGAAGGACCGGCCACGGTCAACCCAGTAGAAAAATGAAAACGCCTTCTTCCAACTTCCCGCGCGAAAGCCTCACCGTTTTGCATGATTTAGTCTTTGAAATTCGGGAAGGAGTGGACGACCTTCAGTTCCATGTTCAACAGATGGAAGGGAGGTTGTTAGTTCTTCTTCAACTTCTTGCAAACCACCCCGAGGCCTCCCCTGAGATTTCCAGCGACGTACCTCTCACTGCAAGTGATCACGCGAGCAGTCATCAGCAGGAAGCCGCAGAGGGGAACCAGCAGTCGGACTGGAAGGCGTTCGAGCCAGCTCTCATGGACACTCTCGAGCAGGAGCAGACACCGGCCATCAAAGAAGAAAATGTCAAAGGTGCGGTCCAACGGGTAGTTGCGGAGGTGATATGCACCAGTTTGCAGGCGCACACCTTGACAACAGGTGCCCAGATGACTGCTCACGAGGACAAGTGCACCGAAGCCACGGACATGCAGTGGTCGACCAACGTGACACTTGTCATCGAGGAGCCCTGGCCAGGCCTCTTGTCAGAGTATGTGCCATATTACACAAAACTTGTTTGACCCCTCTAGGGGGATGTTCCCTACTTTTACTTTTACTCTAGTGACCTTCATAGTAGCAAAATTGTCTGTATTTTCTAGGACTGATAGAGACTCTGCTACTCGAATTATACGGTTGGCTGAACTGGTTTCTCCTTATGGAGCAGTTCAGTAATTACAACCGGTTGGCTTCTGTTTTTGTACTCTTGTTTTGGTTCCTAAAAGGTTTTTATATATAAAATACTTACTTACAAAAAAAATAAAAATATGGAAGTTAAGTAGATAATTGTTTGTGCCTTAAAAATGAAAAAGGAGTTGATTATGTATGCCTTGGCTGTGTTGTTTCTTGATTGATTAGTATTTATTATCTCTTGCGCCATGGAATTTTTATGTTGCATGTGTTGGTTCATTAGAATGATATCACGTCGATATGGGTTTGTCATGCATGACGATGATGTGTCGGTTTGCATCATGATTGTTGTTAAGGTGTTTTTGTTATTTCATTAATTTTTGCACTATGCGTCAACGATGTCGTATTTAATTTTTGATGTATTTTCATATCACAACGTTTAAAAATTTTGACCCGTTGTACGTCATTCGGTTGTCGTAACGGTGGAGCCGTTACACACAATGATGATGAAAATATTGATCACGATGATGGTTGCAATTTTGACAATAACGATCATGATGATGACAATGAAAATGATGATGATGATGATGACAATGACAATGATGAGGATGACGATGGCAATGATGATTATGATGCCAATGACAATGATGATGATGATGACGACGACAGTGACAATGATGAAAATGAGCTCATGGGTGATTAGACACCACTAGATACCACTAGAGCACTCATTGAATTGATTGTTATAATCTAAAAATGCAAGACCGATTTTCATTTTCAAAGGTCGATGCACCGACATATATGAACTTTGGAGCATCATGGTACATGAGTCATTTTCAATGGCTGAGTTGACTCATTTGAGAGGTGGTGATGAACATCCATGTGTTTTCCTTTTGTTTCACATGTTGAGTGATATTCATCTATTTTTAGGTGTGTTTTGTTCAATTTAATTAATCTATTTGGATAAAGGTTTCACATGCTTAAAACCACTTCAAACATATTTGGGTTCAACACTAACCTCTAATTTTCTTTGATAGGGTGTTGAATCCACAAAAAATGTTCATATAACAATCTATTAGTTATCCCTAATCATATAATTTTTTCATAGAATTTTTAATACATATTTTGGGAAATTATCCACATTGACAAGTGCTTTACAAAATCAATAAAAATATATAACACTTTGTATAATTACATATAATATTAATATTATTTATAATTACATAGGTTACCCATATTAATATTCAAAATCTTATTCAATTTTATATGTTATTTTTCTTATTTACAAAGAAAAAGTTGTTATTTTTGTTTATATATTGATTGAAATTATATTGTTCATATGCATATCACACTTTTCCCATAAATTTTCCCATAAGAAATTAACTCAATTTTATAAAAAGTATAAAATCATTTACATCTCTGAAAAATAAAAGTCAAAATCTAATAGAAGAGATGGTATATTTTGCTTTCTCATTTAACTTTTCCAAAGTATTACTTTCTCATTTAGCTTTTTAAAAATATAAATGAAAAAAAATAACTTCAAAAGATTTTGCTACCACTTTCAAATGTTCACCAATAACCCTCATAGTGATATAAGACAATTGAATTAACCTTTTTAATCTAATTAAAATCTCCAAAAATTTATGATCATGTCAAATTAATATTTATAATCAAAACAAATTTGATATATTTATAATCATATCAAGTTTTTGTTAATTGAATTAACCTTTTTAATCTAATTAATGATCAAATTAAAATCTCCAAAAATTTATGATCATGTCAAATTAATATTTATAATCAAAACAAATTTTATATATTTATAATCAGATCAAATTTTTGTTAATATTTTTTTCAAATAACATAATTTTTTAACATTTCATTCATTGATTTGAAGTTTTTTTGAATGGATGATAATAACATAATATCATTCCTCGAATCCAAAGATATCATGAATATTTCAATGATACCACACCTGTACTATATTTACCAAAGATATCATGAACATTTCAATGATACAACACCTGTACTATCTTTACGGGGAGAAAGCTGGTAAAATATGTTATTTCGTGCGTAGTTAATCGAAACAAGACATTTAGCACACTCGAGTACTATCGCTGCGCAGAGAAAGCGACTCACCGAGCGCCAAGGTGTTTTCCAAATATGATATATCGTGCATATTTCACTATCACACGCTATCACTATACTTAAAACATTTTAAAATCGAACAGTAAATCTCTCAAAATACGTGACAATATTTATTGGCAACATCACACACTACAACTTGTTAAAGGTAGTCAGATATTGCATGGCGTCTGGAACATGAGAAAGGATAATGGGGTATTTCGAGGTGCGTGGACTGCTGCCCTAGTAAAAATCCAGATTTTACCTCAACAGATTTTTACCATGGCCGAGGTGCGTGGACTGCTGTCTCAGTGAAAATCCACTACTGGGACAGCAGTCCACGCACCTCCATTAAAAAAAAAGAGAAAAGCAGAAAAAGAAAAGAGAAGAGCAGAAAAAGACCAAGGTACCGGATATAATGTGCTTTTTCATTAAAGAATAGAAAAAAAAGCAGAAAAAGACAAAGGCAACGGATAATGAGTGGAGTAGTGTATGTAGCCTGTGATACAAGCCTCAATGCCATGGGTACGATATTTAGAGTATATATAAGTTCTAGCCATAGGGAGATTGCGCCTGCTTGGATGTAGAAGTTCTCTGATTTTCTGAAGTTCTTGGATGTAGATCTGCTTGGATGTAGGAGTTCATAAATTAGTTGTTCATTTGTTTCTGGAATTAAATTTCGGAAGTTGTTTTGTTGATTTTAGTTTCAGCTTCAAATGCAATGTTCGTCCGGAGATTTATGTTGCAATCCACTGGCAACAAATTCGGGAGATTGTATTAATTTTTATTTTTTTATGGAATTAAATTTCGGAAGTTGTTTTGTTGATTTTAGTTTCAGCCTCAAATGCAATGTTCGTCCGGAGATTTATGTTGCAATCCACTGGCAACAAATTCGGGAGATTGTATTAATTTTTATTTCTCTGATTCTTTTAACGCTTTTTAGCTTAGAAGAGAAATGCTGCCAAAGATGAATACAAGTGGCTCTTCCTCTTTGTTGAATATGATTAATAGAGATTGTTTCCACTAATCACCCCGTTTCTTTTACTATTTCTTTTCTCTGTTTTGATTTCTTGGTTGCATTCCATTAGAAATTTACAACCTCTTCTAGGTATTGGAATAGCAATTAATTTCAGAGCCGTTTCTTTTAACCATTCCATTCCTGATGCTTTTTCCTCTTGTAGGTATGGTTTCTCAGCGATCTGTAGTTTTTCCTTCGAATATTAATACTTGTTGTTCTTGAACGGGCTTTTGTCTGTCAAGGTTTTAGAAGGCTTTTGCAGATTTATTGCGTCATGTGTGTGGTTTTCTTTGTACCTATTGTTAAAATTTTTGCCTGCAACCTTGCTACAGGTCCTACTTTCTTATCATTTCATCCAAACAGTCTGTTCTTAGCCACTGCTTATAGTTTTGACAATCTAGAGTCTTTTTGTCTTCTATTTGAAGTCTAAATGTATAATGGCCTTTGGTTGTTCAATATAGGAATGCCTCGGTTTATTATATTTTATGCCTTAAACTAATGTCTTGTGGAGTTTTTTATAATATTTAATTTCTAGGATCTTGTAGGCGTATGGTTTTCTCACTTTTGGTTTCTGTTAGGGTTTCTGCACATTTCTGTCGCACTTTGTCTATAGGTTGTATCGAGTTGCATATATTTTGTGTCTTAAATTTGTATAGGCCGATAGGGTTTCTGAGTTTATTTTTTTGCATATCTATTTACAGGGCATCTATTTTTTTCTTTTTAACACTTCATATATAGAACTCATATATAGAACTGTTTTGCACCTTTTTTAATTTATATATTGACATATTCTTTTATGATGTCTGTATTATTCACTCTAGTATGTGTTTTGACAAATAATATTTTTGTGATGATTTGCATGTTAGGGTTTTAACAAAGATTGATAAATCTTTTTAAGACCCTCCAACAAGACCATCACTCTCGAGGTCGAAAGCTCTGACACCATTGACAATCTTAAAGCTAAGATCCAGGACAAGGAAGGGATTCCCCCGATTAGCAGCGTCTGTCCTTCGCAGGAAAGCATCTTGAGGACGGTCGTACCCTTGCTGACTACAACTTATAGAAGGAATGTAAGTATGTGTTTGTGCTGTTTTGGTGTCCTGGCCGGCGCTGCAATGCCGTTCTCATTTAATATAAAGACTCCGTCATTCGTCATATGGTTCGCTCTGCTTTCTATACATAAGTGAATGTGGTTGGGATTTTTAGATGGAAGTTATCATTGCTCTATTTTATTAAAAAATTATTTTCCCAATAATCTTTCGTAAGATGGAAGTTGACAGGCTCTGAAATTCTTGAATAGATCATCTATACACCGTGTTTACTAATCTTGTAAAGTAATTCAGTGTTTCCCTATTTTGTTTCCGTAATGTATTTGCTGCAGTAAATAAATTCAGTGTTTCCGTTTTTATTTCAATACTATATATGCTGCAGTGAAAGTTGCAGACCTCAGCGCACTCTCTGATTAAGCTCCATGATAGCATTGTTTTTCACCAATGTAATTATTGAGTAGATATTTGTCAGTAGTGTTTTTTTGGTTCTTTCCTTTTTTAGTTTCAATGATGTATATACTGCAATAAAAGTGCAATCTTTGTAGGAAGCTACATGATATGATTACGATTGTTTTTCATTTATGTAATTATTATATGAATATTTGTCGGGAATATTAATTTTTGTTATTTATGTTGCGTTTTATTTCTGTAATTATTGTACAAGTATCTGTCCGCAACCTTGTAATTTTTTCATGAATATTGGAATGTGGAATGGTTATCTTTAAAGCTATTTTTAATGTATTCATGAAAATTAATTGCTATTCTTAAATTCTTTATCTTAACTGTATTGAAAGATTATCTCATGCTTTTTTTTTAGGGTAATTTTTGTTATAATTGTTTCTTTATTCCTAGTGGTTGAATTTGAGTTTTTCTTTTCTATTATATTTTCTGTTAAATACGTGTTCATGTAACCATGTATATTTCTGTTGTTCAAAATCTTTTAGGATCAACTTGTTATCTGTTTAAATAAGTAATGTTAATATTCTTGTTTCTTTTACATTTCTTTTTTCTTACCTTTAATTTCCATGATTCTCTTACCTTTAATATCCATGATATAGGTCATTAGAAGTTTAGCCAAATATCTGAATGTTTACATTCAGATTTTTCATGCAAACAAATGTGATGTGAAGAGCATATAGTGGAATCCATTAATGATAATCTCTGATAATTGCGATTGAGGTTTGTATAGGTTGTTTTCTATATCCTGTCATTTCGTTTAATAATTATTTTTGCTATGAATTTTGTTTTAACATCTTTTTTGCTATGAAGAGATTTTATTACATAGAGATGGAATCTTGCCAAGATGACGATAAATGCTTAGTAAATTCTTCATCTTTGCAATTAGATGGGGTGTTGTGAATGTTTGTGTCATGTTTTCTTTATGTCTGTGATATAGTGTTCATCATCACTATCATCAGTTTTCTGTTTGAACAGGATTGATGGAGAATATTTTGAGAATGCATGCAATTGGAATTTTATGTTTGAACAAGATTGATGGAGAATATTCCAAGGGAATACATATTCTTGGATTGGAAATTTAGCTAAATATCAGAATGTTTATTCTTATATATTTCTTGATTTATTTATACAAATTAAATGCAATATTGATAGATAAAATATAATGATAGTTGATAATTTCACGAAGTTGTGACATTGAGTTTTGCATATATTGTTTTCTATTTTCCAAGATTTTGTTTAATGCCTTTATTGCTATGCAGAAATTTTAGAGGTGGAACAATGCCAAGATGATGATAAATACCATGTCCATGCTCAGTTTTCTTTATGTCCATGCTCTGGTTTACCATGTCCATGCTCAGTTTTCTTTATGTCCGTGCTCTGGTTTATGCTCACCGTGTTCTCTATTCTCCACTTCAGCAATATTGAGGGAGTCTAGACTCTGTTTCCTCTAATTCTTTTTCCTTTAAAAAGTTGTTGTAACTATTAATTTCCAAAGATATATCTGCTAAGAAATGTAGCAGAATATTGAAAAGTTTAATCTGAAGATTTAATCTGGAAATTAAATGTGATGATCAGGAGATTGAGTTTTGCATTAGTTCTTTTCATTGCAAATAATTTGTTTGAACTATTTTATCTTTTCTTCTAATTACATGCGGATGTTTTTAGTGTGTTTTCTTGTTTTTTTTTACATATTGTTTTCTTCCCGACCTTGATTCTTAGGATGCAAGTAATGAAAACTTCAAAAGAATATGATAGTTATTTTCGTGCAATGCTATCCTATCCATATGGAATATGTATATATGTTTGTGTGTACTTCTTATCAATGTGACTTTTGTGTGAAAACTTGTTTGGACTCTGTTTCTTCTAATTTTTTTATTCTTTTAAAAGGTTGTTGCAATCTTTAATTTCCAAGATGCATGTGCTAAGAATTGCAGCAAAATAATGTTGTTTTGTTTATGGAAATTAAATGTGATGGTCGGAGATTGAGTTTCCTTTATGTCCGTGCTCTGGTTTATGCTCACCGTGTTCTCTATTCTCCACTTCAGCAATATTGATGGAGTCTAGACTCTGTTTCCTCTAATTCGTTTTCCTTTAAAAAGTTGTTGTAACTATTAATTTCCAAAGATATGTCTGCGAAGAAATGTAGCAGAATATTGGAAAGTTTAATCTGAAGATTTAATCTGGAAATTAAATGTGATGATCAGGAGATTGATTTTTGCATTAGTTCTTTTCATTGCAAATAATTTGTTTGAACTATTTTATCTTTTCTTCTAATTATATGCGGATGTTTTTAGTGTGTTTTCTTGTTTTTTTTTACATATTGTTTTCTTCCCGACCTTGATTCTTAGGATGCAAGTAATGAAAACTTCAAAAGAATATGATAGTTATTTTCGTGCAATGCTATCCTATCCATATGGAATATGTATATATGTTTGTGTGTACTTCTTATCAATGTGACTTTTGTGTGAAAACTTGTTTGGACTCTGTTTCTTCTAATTTTTTTATTCTTTTAAAAGGTTGTTGCAATCTTTAATTTCCAAGATGCATGTGCTAAGAATTGCAGCAAAATAATGTTGTTTTGTTTATGGAAATTAAATTTGATGGTCGGAGATTGAGTTTCCCACTAGCTGTTTTTATTGTTTTTCCATTGATTGTTTTTATTGCAAATAATTTGTTTGAATTGTTTTATCTTTTCTTCTAATTATATGTCTATGTTTGTATTGTGTTTTCTTGTTTCTTTTTACATATTCTTTTCTTCCTGACCTTAAATCTTAGTATGCAAGTAATTAAAACTTTAAAAGAATATGATATCTATTTCCTTGCAATGCTATCCTATACATATGGAATATGTATATGTTTGTGTGTACTTCTTATCAATTTGACTTCTGTGAGAACATATATCTATGTGTTTGTGTAATCCTTATTAATGTGACTTATATGTGAACAACGTTGGTGAGTTTTTTTCCTCTAAATGTTTGGTATCCTTTTTGCAGGTTTGTTGCAAATTTTTGTTTTTTAGGATACATGTGATTTGATATTTAAGAGAACATTGAAATGCTTACTTTTTAGATTGGTTGTTGCTCTGTTTATGATAGTTAAATGTTATCATTTTTGCAGGTTTCTTCCAACATTTTGTTTTTCAGGATGCATGTGATTTGAAATTTAAAAGATTATGTTTATGAAAGCTAAGTGGGATGCCCATCAAAAAAATATAGAACTAATGAATTGGACAAAGTTTGCATTAGTTGTTTTCTATTGTCAATGATATGCTTGAATTTTTTTTTTCCATACAAAATTCTTAGAAGTGAAATGCTACCAAGAGGATGAGATACTTAACTTTTATACATTTTATTCTTTGTCTGATTCGGTTGAATTATTCTTTTTGCCTATGAAAAATTCTTAGAGGTGAAATTCTACCAAAATGATGAGATACTTTTTACATTAATCTGCATGTAGGATGTTTTTTATTGCCAATGATTTGTTTCAACTATTTTTTTCTTTATGCAGAACCCTTTGCTGCAAAGTTTTGGTTTTCAGGATGCATATGATTTGAAATTTAATGATTTGTTTCAACTATTTTTTTCTTTATGCAGAACCCTTTGCTGCAAAGTTTTGGTTTTCAGGATGCATATGATTTGAAATTTAAGAGAACATTGAAATGCATACTTTTTAGATTGGTTGTTGCTTTTTAGATTGGTTGTTGCTCTCTTTATGAAAGTTAAATGTTATCCTTTTTGCAGATTTGTTCCAACTTTTTTTGTTTCAGGATGCATATGATTTGAAATTTTAAGAGTTACTGAGCTTACTGAGCTTATGATAAGTGGGATGCCCATCAAAAAAATATAATAGCACTAATGAATTGGACAAAGTTTGCATTAGTTGTTTTCTATTGTCAATGATATGCTTGGACAAAGTTTGCATGGACTGTTGCCCTAGTAAAAATCCAGATTTTACCTCAACAGATTTTTACCATGGCCGAGGTGCGTGGACTGCTGCCCCAGAGATATGCTTAACAACTCATGAACTGTATTAAGGATTTGTGATGTGCAATTTCATATTTATGCCAATTCTTATATTTGATTATATTGTAGAATGTTAAAGGATTGGTGATGTGCAATTTCATATTTATGTGAATTTTTATGTTTGATTATATTGTAGAATGTTATAGGCATATGTCTATGTTTATGCGTGATAAATGATCAATGTGATTTTCTGTGTGAAACAACATTAATTTATATGTTTCCATTGTTTTTGTTCTTGCAATGTTGCATGTGTGAACAATGTTAATGGAGTTGCTTCCCTTGATTTTCTTGTTTATTTTTATAATTTCCATGATGCACCTAATTAAAAGCTTAGGAGAATTTTGGAATCTGAACTCATGTATATTCTAATGCAATGTTGTTCTATCCAAATAGAAAATGTTTCTATGTCTGTGTATGATTCCTTGTAAACAACATTAATGTGATATTTTCCCTCTAAATTTATGGTTTCCTTTTCAAATTTGTTGCAGCCTTTTTTTTAATTTCCATGATGCATGTGATTTGAAATTTAGTAAAATATTGGTATTTTTATTATGAAGATCCATATTTATGTGAATGGATGATAACTATGATACTCGTTAACAAAATATAGTGATAATAAATTTGACAAAACTTCAAGGTTGGGTTTTCTCATGAACAAAATACAGTGATAATAAATTTGACAAAATTGCAAGGTTGGGTTTTCTCATGTAGGATGATGATATGCTTAACAACTCATTAACTGTATTCAGGAGTGGTGATGTGCATTTTCATATTTATGTGGATTCTTATATTTGATTATACTATAGGCATATGTTTTATGTGTGATCAATGATCAATGACATTTTTTGTGTGAAACAACATTAATTTATATGTTTCCATTGTTTTTCTTCTTGCAATGTTAGTGGTTTTTTCTTTGCAACCTTTTAATTTCTATAAAGCATCTGATATATAAATTAATAAATTGATAAAATATTGAAATGTTTTCTTTAATGGAAGTTCACCACAATGCACATTAAAATATTTATTAAAATATTTATAAATTAATAAATATAAAATATTAATAGTTTTGTTAATGGAAGTTCACCACAATGCACATTAACAAAATACATGGATAATAAATTTGATAAAACTGATCTACATATAGGAGTGAGGGTTCAGTTGATATTTATGAGAATTTCTATTATTTTTATTGTAATTCTTTATTTTTAATCCATTGTTTCTTTTCTTTCTTCTCTTACACATTCTTTTCTTTTTGACCATTAATTTCCAGGATGGGTGTAATTTGAAATTTTAGAAGAATATTGGAATTTATATTCTATTCCGATGCAATGATATGCTATCCATATGGGATATGTGTCCATGTTTGTGTGTACTTCATGATCAATGTATTCTTTGTATAAGCAACAGTATGGGAGGCCTTGGTTGTCTAATTTTTTTTGTTTCTCTTTTTGAAGTAATAACAATTAAATCTTTTTTGGGAAGCATGTGTTTTGAAATTTTGTAGAATATTGAAATGTTCATTCTCTAATTTTGTTGTTTTTTTGTTGAGGGAAGCTAAATGTTTATGTTTATTAATAAAAAACAGTAATAATGAACTTGACAAAACTGTGAGATTGAGATTTGCATTGGTTTTTCTATTACTAATTATTTGTTCTAAATGTTTTTTTCCTAATAAAACCCTTGAGGTGGAATGTGGCTAAGAAGATGATATACTTAAGTTATTCATTATTTTGTATTTAAAATTGGTTTCTATTGACTTATTTAAAATAATTTTTATATGCAAATCTCTTAAAGGTAGAATGTTTTGCCCAGAGTGGTGCGGTGCTTTTTCTTCTTTATACTAACTCATTTTACAGTAATAATGAACTTGACAAAACTAATAAACATGACAAAACTGTGACAGTAATAATGAACTCTACAGAGATTGAGATTTGCATTGGTTTTTTCTATTGCTAATTATTTGTTTGAAATATTTTTTTTCTATAATAACCCCTGAGATGGAATGCTACTAAGATGAATATACATAAGTTTATCATTATTTTTTATTTAGAATTGGTTTCTAATGACAATGACTTGTTCAAAGTATATTTTCTATGCAAAACTTTTAGAGGTAGCATGTTGACTAGATGATGAGAGACCTAACTTTTTAAGTGTGGCACAACACTAATGAAGACATTTCCACTGATTTTGGATTCATTTTATTAATTTCATAGAGATGAATATTGAAATCCATACTCATGCAATGTGAATCCATCCTATTTTTTTCTGTACACTTCATTCTATTTATGAAGGACATTAATGAAAATGTTTTTTCTCTCTAAATTTATGATTCCATTTTTCAAATTTGTTGAGATGAAGTTGATTTGAAATTAATATTTACTCTAGAAATTTGTTCTGGAAATTAATTTTGATGCTCACCAACAATAAACACAAATGTAGACTTTCCTGGAATTTTCTTGTTTGTTTTTACTTGTCTTTGTAACTTCTAATTTAAAAGATGTTTGTAATTGGGAATTTTTATAGAAATTTTATGTGTAAGCAAGTTGGTTGATGCTTTTGCAATTGATCTTAATCTTTCACACCTAGTTTATACACATCGTATTCTCTTTTGGTACGTTTCTTGTTGCTACTTTTTTGAAGTTTATTTTCTTTTTGTGTATGTTATTATTGCTTAATTTACTTGCTTTTTAATTTTTGTATACGTTATTATATAGGAATAACTATGTTTGAAATTGAATTTTTATGTTTGAAATCATGTTATAGGAATGAGCTTGTCTTCCAGCCAAGCCCTGAAAACATAAATTGAAAAATGTACACAACAAATAGAAAAGGATAACAAAGATGATCAAGTTCCCATATACAGTGATTATCCTGCCATCTATGTGATGTATAGTCCTTAAAGTCCGCCAATAGATTGAGCACAACAAATAGAAAATGATAACGGATTATCCCATCTATGTGATGTATAGTCCTTAAAGTACGCCAATAGATTGAGCTTGGTTCTTACTTTCAAAGGAACAAGGATTGGCATAGAGTGCATCAAGGTTTCGTGCTAATTTTTTTTTAACAAGAACTTTGAATACTAATCTGCACTTATAATCTCTTCAATATTTTAGGAAAGCTATTTTTTTTTTTTATATTTTGTACTTTTTACTTGGACATCTCATACTTCTATGTTCCATCAATATGTGGTCATTAACATCATTTCATTGTATTTGTGTTTTGTTGGATGAAATACAAAGTTCCCATATACAGTGATTATCCTGCCATCTATGTGATGTATAGTCCTTAAAGTCCGCGAATAGATTGAGCACAACAAATAAAAAATGATAACGGATTATCCCATCTATGTGATGTATAGTCCTTAAAGTACGCCAATAGATTGAGCTCAGTTTTTACTTTCAAAGGAACAAGGATTGGCATAGAGTGCATTAAGGTTTCATGCTTATTTGTTTTTAACAAAAACTTTGAATATTAATCTGCACTTATAATCTCTTCAATATTTTAGGAAAGCTATTTTTTTTTATTTTATATTTTGTACTTTTTACTTGTACATCTCATACTTATATGTTCCATCAATATGTGGTCATTCACATCATTTCATTGTATTTGTGTTTTGTTGGATGAAATACAAAGTTCCCATATATAGTGATTATCCTGCCATCTATGTGATGTATAGTCCTTAAAGTCTGCCAATAGATTGAGCACAACAAATAAAAAATGATAATGGATTATCCCATCTATGTGATGTATAGTCCTTAAAGTATGCCAATAGATTGAGCTCAGTTCTTACTTTCAAAGGAACAAGGATTGGCATAGAGTGCATCAAGGTTTCTTGCTTATTTGTTTTTAACAAGAACTTTGAATATTAATCTGCACTTATAATCTCTTCAATATTTTAGGAAAGTTATTTTTTTTTTATTTATATTTTGTATTTTTTACTTGTACATCTCATACTTCTATGTTGCATCAATATGTGTGGTCATTAACATCATTTCATTGTATTTGTGTTTTGTTGGATGAAATACAAAGTTCAAGCCAAATACTTATAACAAGGGACATAGTCTTAACGGCTTGTTATACATTCAATTTCTCCATTGTATAGCTATAATGTTTTATAAATAAATCATGTGTATACAATAAGGGAGGTAGTGTTGATACATTAAATTTAATACGTAACTTCAATGTTTTATAAATGAAATATGCATCCAATATCCTTGCATAAAGGGTAGTGATCTAGTAGTGATCTATAGAGGATTAACTTAATATTCTTGTGTAAGGGTAGTGATCTATAGAGAATTAAATTGAACTGGCAATTTTTTTCTTTCACGAGATCACATAATCCTAAGCACAAGAGAATTATTGTGTGCAAAAAATGTATTCAAGTTTTTAAATATCACCACCATTTATTTAGTATTTTTCATGCTAATCTAAATATAATTTTAGNCAGTAATTCTCACTTTGAAACTTTGCTTTGGATATCCATATCTAGATGTTATATATAGATGGAAATTATGGGTAAGGGAAGGTGTCATAGGTGAAGCACTGAAGGTTGGAATATTCATTGATAATAGTAGACATATTCATTCGCAATTATATGAGACATTGAAGAAGTCGTTGGAAGAATACAAGGCCCAAC
>SNQJ01S0066482.1:37977-50744 GCA_010110895.2 Picea sitchensis
GAGTCAAACAAAGTATATTAAGTTTTGATTAGGAATGGTTGAGGGTATGTTTTCTAGTTCCCAGGTAAATGGGACTTTCTTCTCAGCTATTGTCCTTGCCCTTCCTCTTTGAGTACGGGAAAGTGAACTATAATTTGTCATGTATTTTGATCAATATTGCCATAGCTTGCTTGTTTATGATCTAAATGGAAGTTGAATTTTTTTATGTAAATGTTGGTTAATATGTACTTCAACAACTACTTTTTATCTCTTTCAAATCAAAAGGTAATACAATCTATGAAGATTGTAGAATGCTTAGAATAAGTCATTCATGGATGGAAAGTTTGTAGATATTTACTGTTTATTGGGATTTTTTTAACATGAACTTAGGCCATAATACCTCTAACAAAAAAGTCACATATTAATAAAAGGAGCTTCTAGGTAATTTTAGTCATGTAAAAGTCTTAGTTTGTGTTTTGCCAAGAACAAGACTACAGTCTTAGTCTTAGTTTGTTGGTTTTCATAATTTAACGTAGTTCTCGTCACCCTTGTATGCTTTTCTCTTCTAGTCAATCTTGTATTCTTTTATGTTCTTGTCACCATAGCATGCTTTTTTGTACTATAATATAGTCATAATTGAAAGAGCGTTGGAAGCAAGAAAGGATCATTGAACTAGATTTGGTAAATGTTACTGTACTAGAGTTCGTTAATTGAACTAGGTAGAAATTGTATTTTGTCAAATTTAATAGAAAAATTAGTTAAACTATCTATATAAATGTAGCATGGGAGGCTAATCACTTTTGTTTCACAAATTCATATAATTATTCACTGTACTAAAACCACATATACAAAATTATATATAGGTTTAGTCATGAGAATTTATTGATTAAGGGAAGTAAATGTAGCATAGGAGGATAATCATTTTTGTTTCACAAATTCTTATAATTATAAATATATTATTGATTGTACTAAAACCAGATATACTAAATTATATATAAGTTTAGTCAAAGTCTTGTTTATTATTATTTAAATGTAATTTTAGAGGTTAGCAAAATGGAGACGATGAGCTATCCTCTCCCCAAAACTATACTTGTACAACTAATCGCAAAGTTTCAGGTTCTAATCCTTGCAGTGCAAGTAACATAAACACAAGCGGTGCAAGTAAAACATAAACACAAAACTCATAGCACAAGGTTTGCGTGGACTGCTGCCCTAGTGAAAATCCAGATTTTATTTCAACAGATTTTTACCATGGCCAAGGCTCATTGTTTTAAAAATTGTTTAAATTTGGGGAAGGTTGGATAGCGGGTTTTGCATCTGGACACAAATTTTTATCTCCCAACAAATACATTGTCAGTTGAAACCTTCGTCCATAGACATTACATGCTTTAAATTTGGTCTGTTTTTGCAGACATTTGTCTTTAGATTGTCTTCAATCAAACTTTGCAAGTTGTCCAATGGAGGTGATTTTTTTTCTAGATGAATACAGGCTTTGAATTTGGTCTTTGTTTGCACGCATTTGTCTTCAATCAAACTTTGTGAGCTGTCCAATAGAGGTGTGCGTTTTTTGGATGAAGGCTTTGCAAAATTTGGGGTTTTTTTATTTTATTTTTGTAAGTTTTTGTATTTTTATGGGATTCTCTTTATTACAACAATTTTCTTTGAAATCCATGTAATTATATATTCCTTTATGTATAAAAGTTTCATATTTGGTTTTCTAGGGCCTTGTCACAGTAAGAATGAAAATATGCCAAAAGAGAGATTTTAGTCTCCCTGTTATTAACTTTCTTTGTCCTTCTGTTTGCCAGTTGTCCAATTTAGTTGTAGTTAGACTTCAATTGTCATTATGTTCGGTTTTAGTTTATTCTAGTTGGTTTAGAGATCCGTTGGATCCTTGTAATATGTGTATTGTATTTCAAAGTGAAGCTTAATTTTCAATATCCTGGTGGGATGGGCAAAATTAAATCGAATCGGTTGACCCCGGTGGGGACTAGCAAAGCAAAGGGATTGATCCTCCGATCTCAGCGAAGGAGTGACAACATATGTATTTTTTTGTTTGGTGTGTATTTTTGTTTTTGGTCTGTAAAAAGGGTGTGATTTCATAGTTTAAACCAACAATTGGAGAAGGTGATGCTTCTTATGTAATTCCTTCGATATTAGTTTCATGTATGAGGAGGGCGTTGGATCTGGCGAATTGAGCTTGGCAATGTGACACTATGCAAGAGTCATCTCATAGACCCACCACACAACACTTTGGGAGACGCTATGCCAGAGTCATCTCATAGACCCACCACACAACACTTTGGGAGAGGATGGACACCAATTTGAAGAGATCCACAACTTTCCATCCATAGACATATCTAAGGACCTAGAAAAAATTTCCATCTAGAACCAAATTGAAGAGATCAACAACTTTCCATCCACAGACATAAGTAGTGAACATGACATTGGTTCAAATTTTGAGGGGTTTCAATTAGAAGCACCTAAGGACCTCAAACAAAAAATTTATTTACGTTCAACGCTCTTACATCGAAGTAGTGCCCACCTCCACCAGTAATTCTCACTTTGAAACTTTGCTTTGGATATCCATATCTAGATGTTATATATAGATGGAAATTATGGGTAAGGGAAGGTGTCATAGGTGAAGCACTGAAGGTTGGAATATTCATTGATAATAGTAGACATATTCATTCGTAATTATATGAGACATTGAAGAAGTCGTTGGAAGAATACAAGGCCCAACATGACTAACGTAAAATTGAAAAGACATTCAAGGGTAGGAGAGAGTCCAGTTTCATTTGAACGAAGAGCTAGGCTCTCTAGTATGGTCATTTTGAAGGTTTGGGTGAGGTATTTGATAATGCCTATAGAGTCATTCTACCTTTGTATATGCTTATTTATTTAGTAGCAAATATGGAAAATTTGAAACTCTACGAGCCTTCAATGTTAGACTAGAATAAAGATGGACAAGTCTTACCAACCGTAGAGGACCTAGAAACAAACGATTAGGGAGAGGTAGTAGAGGATAAAATTTTGCAAAATACATCCAAAGCAATTGAATGTGGGTAGCATGAGCTCTAGCAAGGTGGGTTGTTAGGACAACTTCTAGTGAAAGGCTAAATCATACACTAGGGAGAAATTAGAGGGAAATTTTCCTAACCTCCTTGAGTAAGAGCTTTTGGGAACCAAAATCCTCCGAGAATGGGGAGGTAGTCTTTTATTAGAGATATATGGCTCACTATGTAATAAATTCACTTTATGACTTTAGAAATGTTCTATTTTTGTGTAAAACAATCTATCCCACATTCATAGGTTGAAATGATTTGTTTAACTAAGAATGATATATAAGGAGGTAAACTCCTTTGTAAAAAGTGCATTAGATACTCATTGGTAGTACATGTGGTGTTATTGTGAGTATCTTTCTTTGAAATTAGTTATGTGACTCAAACCTATTTACAGTTTCCTCTTTTTGTGATCTAGATCATTTCATAATATGGTATCATAGTAGAAAACCGAAGCTATGTCAAGAGTAGTGAGAAAACCGAAGTTATATCAAGAGTAGTGACAAAACCGTATCAACAACCACAAATTTATTTCCAATTATCTATTTAACCTAGATCATATGTGGTTTCACTAAGAACTGGGTAACTTGGGACTTCTACCAAGGGGAAGGAGTATAATGCAACTTAGAAATAACACTGGAGTTCATTGATTTCCTATCAAATAGTTGTCAAGTGGAACTTGAACTCATCATAGGCCCCGAGAAACATCTTTAGGGTTTCAACCATTTTTTTCGGGAAATTTTGTTGAGAATTGAAAGCAATGACGTTGAGGCGAACAAAGAAGTTACAGTGATTGTGGATTCCTCTTGTACAAAATGAATTTTGATGAAGATTTTGATCTTCCTTTGTGTTCATATTTCCAATTGCTAAGGGAGTTTGGGTAGATAGAAGTTGGGCCCACCAATTTTGTTGACAATGAATGGGTGGAGAGGTTATCATAGCATCCTTTGGAAGCATAGAGGATGAAGCTATTGGTTCTCGAAATAATGATGCACACTCAATTATTTGGATTATTTGGGTGGGTTTTCTCATAATGGGTTTCCCAGGGTATATCTTGTGCTAATTTTCTAGATGGTGTGTTAATTTCTCTATCTTATTTCATTTTAGTCTTAGCTTATTTCAATAATTTGTGTGCTAAATCTTAGTGTTAAGTAAAACACTGGACCACAATGTTGTCAAGTGGATGTCACATCGACTCCCATTACTCACATTTGTAGAGCTAGTCATGTGTGGAATCACAAGAAGATTCTAAATATTTGAAAACTGTAATTAAGAGTTGAGGCATGCAAAAACCTTAATCAAAACACTCGATGGCTAAAGACTCAACACCGAGGAAGGGAAGGGGTTCCATTCTTTTTGTATTGATTATTGTTCCATAGTTGAACAAAGCAAGGAAGTGGGATATTGGAGCAAAAAAAAGAACTAGAAGGCCCTATAAAAAGTATATATGCCATAGTGTCAATGGAAACTATAGTGAGTCTTTTCTTTGCATTTGCATTGCATATTTGAGAAGAAAAGAGAGGCATAGTCTCCACCTTCTGACCAGGGTTTCTCATGTTGGGTTTTTCAGTCTTCTAGTTGTTTTCTAGATGGTGTGTTAATGACTTTAACTTCTCTCATTTTAGTCTTAGCTTACTTTAATAATCTGTGTGCTAAATCGTATTCGTGAGCAAAGCACTGGATCATAAAGAGTTCATAGAAATTTGTAAGATATGTTTTGACAAAAAAAATTAGTTGAATATCCACAATTGTTTATAGATCAAATGAATAGATAACATAATCATCCATCTTGGTCTTCTACGTTTATGTCAGTTTGATATTATTCATATATAGTGAAATATTGGAATGATACTACATTATACAATACCTCACTTACTTTGTAGATTTTGGTCCCAACAGAGCAATGATATGGTAATGGATATTATTAAAACAACCATATAAAACATCGATATGAAAACTAATATAGTCATAAAATCAAGTTCCATATGCAAAATGTGACGACTAAAACAAATTGTTTCGAATCCCAAACAATAACTACACTCTAATGGATGTTTCCTTGGAAAATAGTGGGGATTTGAGGTTGAACCCATCTTAAAAGCAATCTTTCACATATTTGCAGTGCCACATAATATTCTTGTTTCTCGCCTCCCACACAAAGAACTTGTTATCAATGAATTCACATTTAGCTAATTGATCCTTTATTGGTGGCCTGTAATAAATAACGAGCTATGAAGAAAGATTAAGAAGATTTTGATTATACAAGCACCATGCAATTTTTCAAGAAGATTTTGATTATACAAGCACTATGCAATTTTTCAATCCATCTCTTTTTGGGATGCATCGAATCCCATATTTATTTCAAATTAGGGGCTAAAGACAACCTGATGTTTTCTTATGCTTACTCCCTACCTTTCATTTAAGGGATGGTGTTAGTGTTCTTGTTAGCATTATTTTCCAATTTTTCAATAAAGCCAACTATTGTTAGTTATAATCTTACATAGGAATCTCTTTCTGCCCAGTTGTGACTGCTATATTTTCTTAATGTTGGGCCTCTTTCGATTGTTATATACAACAATAATCCTCTTGTATTATAGATATACAGTTATATTTTTTCTATTGTTGTTTTGTTCTATGGAGTCTAGACTTATTTACGATCCGGGTTAGACTAGGATTTCTACAATCTCTTCGAGCTTTATTCCTCTTCTTCCTGTAGAGAGGAGTCAAAAATATATTAATCTATAAAATTCTTTACCTCTTCTAACTTTATCCTTACAACATTAACATCCATTTTTCTTGAAAATGGTACTATTCTTCCCCATTCTTAAATGAATTTACCAGTTTCACATATGGCAAAATCCCAGAGTCTAACCTTGTAACATCCCGCTCTGGCGCACTGAGAAAACTTATTCTTTGAGGATACTTGCTTGCAAGTGATCCAGACTATTATGATATTAAAAAATTTGTCATTGATTATGATGCGTTATGATAAATGACATGATGTTTACTGCATTGACATAGACAAGTGCTATTGAATCGGTTTTACTGAGTGTGCAGGGTTTTGGACCTTGAGGATGCAGAGGCATCGACGGAACCCCTTGGACTCCGGATCGAGTCAGGAAGTGTGCTATTGGGGCTTGATTGTTCTATTGTGATTTTAGTACATTTGATTATATGATATGATGTGGACAAGTTCCGACATGATTGTTGATGATGCAGGTTGATGATAGCTTGCCAACCAAACTCACATATGGAGTAAAGGGGCCACACACGACCACCAGAGAGGTTGAGGGAGAGATGTGGATAGCAGCCCTGCCACAGCCTACTAGAACTCTCGCCATGGCTCGAACTGTAGGTTAACGATTACCTAGTTCTAGAGGACCCACGGTGCCATGAGGGCAGACTGCGACAGTCACTCACGATGATTCTAAGGGGCGTACAATAAGGCGGGGGCCTTATTCCTTAGAATCCCTTAGTCTCCCACAAGTTCACCTAGCGGAGTATTGACTCCAGGGGTTATTGATGTCTACCAATCAGTCAAGAGGCGAGTGGCACCCTTGGAGCACGTGATGCATCCTGAAAGGCACGTCGCGTAAAAGAAACAAATGAGGCAAGTGGCACCCTTGGAGCACGTGGTGCATCCTGAAGGGCACGTTGCACAAAAGAAACAAACGAGGAGAGTGGCACCCTTGGAGCACATGGTGCATTCTGAAGGGCACGTCGTGTTGACAATGATGAAGGAACAAACCTAGATGGCCCTAAGACATTTAACACATTAAGAAATTCTTAAACAACTTCCCTAATTAAATGTCGTCCAGTTCAGAATCTAAGTCCTAAGTCTAAAACTTTTCTAAGGTAAATTTTTGTCTAAACCTTAAGAAAAATACCCTATAAAAATAAAAAAGTAAAAATTAAACTGAAAACCACTTAAATAATAATTTTAGTCTTCATAAAAATTTTGGGGTAAAATGGACAGAATAAGAATTTAATTAAAATCAGTGGATTTAAAATTGTAAAGAAGAAATAAATTATTTAACTTGTGAAAGTGTAAAAATATATTAATTTAATAATAAAAGGAAAAGAGTAAATAGCGCAACTGTCATTTTCGCTCTAATAAAAAGGGAAAATAAGGGAATAATAAAAATTAGGAAACTAAGGAATGGAGAAAACATAATAAAGGAAAGAAGGGAACTTATGGTAAAAAACGAGGTCAATTTAGTAAATAATATGCAATAAATAACCTTCTAAATTGAACTAAATTAACAACATCATTTTAGGGAAAGTATTTAAACCTGTAAGGGAATCTAGGAACACCTAGGAGTAAATTTAGGAGCAACTCTAAGTGGGTGAGGGAAATGAGACAATTAATAAATTAAAGAAAATAAATTTTGGAAGAAAGTGGAGGATGAATGACACTTGTACGATGGAAAATTTTTAGAAGATTTTCATTAAAATTTTAATTAAATGAGATTTAGGAAAAGTTTGGAAGTTCTAAAACTCTATAAAAGAGAGGAAGGAGGAGGAAGTAGGGGATCGGTTGTTAGCGTAACGTTACGCTGTCGGAATTGTGACTTGACNTTGTGGGGAGTTGGGATTTTCCAGCTCGGATAGGAGTGGTAGCTCGACCTTGCGAGGCGAGTTGGGAGATAGACGTACCATCTGGATAGTGTGTGGCCCCTTTGCGACTCGGGGGGCTAAGGGGGAAGCAGAGTACCCCTAGCGTTGGTTGGGAGGTACCAGTGTAGTCTCGACGGTCGACGAGCGGGAGCAGCACAGAGCGCGCGGACGTTATCGAAGCGGGCAATAAGGCAAATGTATGCTCTTTTATTTAGTAGAGAATATGCATTATGACTTATGCCTTGATCTAAATATTTAATGTACGGGATTGGGTGTTTAGATTGATAGTAGACCCCTTTTTTTTCTTAGAGTAGCTGGTTGCTTGACTTGCATCCTTAAGTATGGCCTTGGCGTTTGGATTATTGCTTTCTTGTTTTTTATCTTTTGTGCTGAGACTAATAGAACTTCTACGATCCATTTGATGAGTTATCCATAGGACCCTGACGTTCTCATACTACGAACATCCCTTTTTATATATTTGGTGTTCTGAGATGTAAAAGTATTTAATTTAAATCTGCTTTTGGGCGCTGGATGAACTGTCTGGTTTTATTATTTCTGTGATCATATTGTGCAACTGATGGGAATGGTTGCCTCTGCTGTTGTGTTCCAGCCTTGGTTAAGAATGGTGAATTGTCTCTATATGCTAATTTCAGAATGGCTTGTAGTTCGACCTTCATCCACCCTTGCATCTACGTTTTTACTCGACCCTCCTCTTTACTTGCGCCTTTCTTTTACTTGATTGAAATTTTATGAAGGGGATATTGCTTTCCTTGCTAAGAAACCATGATTATATTATGGACAGTGAGTCAGCCTAAGTAGCGGTGGATTACTGCCGACCGACTGCGTCTTATCTCCCTTACACATTTTTTTTTCTCTCCAACAAAACTACACCAACCCTTGACCACGAATTCTCCTTAAGGACTGCGTTGGATGTCTATTTCCAGCGAATTCTTACGTTGGGAGAATTGCATATTAAGATTGTGTTCAACGATCATTGGGTTACAGATTGGATGTTTGAATCTGGTTTAGGCTAAGTACTATTAATGTTCACCGATTTTTTTTTTACAGTTACAGTCTGGAGCGTTACCCTGATAGCCATTACTGTTGCTAGTGGCCTACCCAGCAATTCATCTTCACCACTTACAATGGCGAAGCTTACTGTGTAATTTTCATTAATGGCGAATCCTTCTCTACTTGTTCATTCTAAGATGTCTGGCCATTAAACTCTGTGCCTTACCCTTCTGCGGTCGATTTCTTTCTGCCTGTCACGAATTAGTACTTGGGGAATGGTTATTTATGGGTGTTGGTTCCGGATAGGAGAAGATCGCTCGGCGGATTCCACCCTCCTCTACCCACTCAACGACACTAATTTACCCACTGCACACGCACCACAATGATGTTGTTCACTCAGTGGCAACACCGTTCTTTCCGTCTACCCATAGCTACCATGCTGTTCACACGACATTAATACCGTTCACCCGATTGTGTAACGCTCTGCCAAATCAATCTTTATCTCCCGAAGTTCAAACGTCCAACCTTAAATTTAGCAACGAGTTTTATTCGATATGAATTTAATGTGAAGGAGGTAAATATCCTTTTATTTATTCACTGCTAAGGATGTTATCATTTATAGTTAGTTATTATAGTTTAGTTACTTGAGTTGCAAAGATTTTATAATACATGTTGTCATTTATGGTAACGATAAGGATGTTAAGGATGTTATCATTTATAGTTTAGTTACTTTAGTTGCAAAGCTTTTATCATATAACAGGTAAGGATGCTATCATTGATGGGAATGTTATTGCAGTTTAGTTATTTTATTTGCAAGGATTTTGTAATATAAAAGTAATATTGTTATCATGTATGGAAAAGGTTATTGTGGTTTTATTGTTATTTGATAACATATAAGATGCATTGTAATTGAAATTTAATGCAAGGTTAGCATGATATAAGATGTAACTTGTTATTATTTTATGGAATGATTTACCTTATGTAGAATTTATCAAACATATAAAAGTAATCAACTTATAATCCCTTGGACCTTGAACTACCCTTAAGTCTCGTCTCTTTGAGTTTTTATATTATACTAACCCTTGGGGAGGTAAAGGAATCTTGGAGTCATACTTGATAAGTTAACACGTGGTCCTTAAGAGATTTGTATGTTGGATATTGGATAAATTACTTTATTTGAGACCATCATTTTTTTACCCTTTTATTTTAGAATATAATTAACAAATGCATTTGACACATCCTTACTTAAATGGTACTTGATGGAATTATATTCCCTGTGTTGGCATTAAGTTAATATAATTTGTTACTCACAAGACATTCAGTACTTGTAGCGTTAATTGTAAATTTGTCAAGAAAAATAATTTGTTATAATCACTGATAAATAGGATAGATTTTATGATAGTCTAGATTGATCAAACCTGTCCATCCTCACTTGTAACTTCATTATTCTATGATGAGATCGATGACCGAAGACTCTGTTGATTAAGCTAGATGCTTGGATTGTTTGTGATTGGTTGTAAATCGGATTCCTTACGCCTTGTTGATAGAATGATTATTTAAATTGTGTTCTAATGCGCTAACAAACCTTGATGATGATGGATTGACTTAGAACTAGATTAGTAATGCGTGGTTAATTAAAGTTAATGTACGATGAATTACAATAAAGTTTACTCTCACCCTTGGTTAAATTGAATTTGGTTGATAGAACGAATCTTAGTTAATCGTTGATGTTGGTAGATTTAACATTTTTAGTTTTGGTCGGCTTGTGTCGGGTGTGATGTAGACACCTCCATGTTCCTTAGAATAGTGGCCAACCCTGAGACCTTAAATGGTTAAAATCAATGGGAACCTGGGCTTGAGCGTTGCTTATGTGTCATGGAGGTCCTAACCATTGCAGGGTAGGATGGATGGGCAGTCAGTCTAATTATAGTCGATTGATTGTCGCTTAAATGCATGTAGATACTTGGTGTGCGTCTCAGGTCGTCATGTTGTGTTTGTCTTTGTATGCGTCTTGTTTGTCGTCGGGTGGCGACGCAGAGTCGAATGTGTTTATTTTCCTTGTACACACGCGCACACACATTCACACACACAAAAAAAAAATTGCACTTGTTATATGGGGATCGTCGTTGTAACGAGGAGGATCGTTACAAACCTCTTTCCCCTGGATCCGAGAAAATATTCCGATAAATGAATTTAGGAGTTTCACATATGGAAAAATCCCAAAGTCCAATCTCTTTCCGTTGGGTCCAGGAAACTATTCTTAACACTATGAACCAAAATACAAAACTCCTCAACTTCTAAATGTGAGATGTTAAGCTTGAAGCAAAAGAAAGTCAGATCACCCTTGCTTTGTCCAAAATAAACTATACTACATATAGGATGGTGCTCCAAAGAAATTGAAATGAACAAAACATATGTAGGTCGGAGACTCCTTGCATACGTGAGCCCTTCTTTGAAGCTATAAAATCCATCCAAGTGGACCTACACACGTTTCCTATACTGCCTTAAATTAAACCAAGTGTACCATCATATATAATCCAAATTTCCCTTTTTCTAATTTGGGTTGAAAAATGGTAAAGTTTCCTTGCACCTATTCTAAGATTTCTTCTTGCTACTACGACCAGAGAATCCATTACCTTCGCGATTTCCAAGCCATTCTGTTTTGGTTCAAGTATGTCGGAAGCTAATTCTCCATTCTCTGAAAAGTAGGTGTGATATGAAATTATTCTTGAAGAAGGGGAATGCAAATTTCCCAGAATTTTTTTTCTTGAAGATCATTCTTAAAAATAAGAATTTAGAATTTGGAAGAGTGTGTTCCAAATTAAATGGAATTTTATTTTGCATTTTAGGCCTATTGTCCTTTTAGTGTTAGTGTACGTGTATTTTTGTTAATTTTTTTTCCTTCAAATTTTAAAACAAAACTCTACTTACAGAATTTGTGAAATGTTTTAAAAATTCTTGGGAAACTATCTTTAGATCTTTTCAATCTAAGAGTCTTTAGGTGTTTGGATAGGTGTTTTGGAAACGATTCCTAGTGACTAGAAATGATTCAAAAATTGAATGGGGTTTTCAAATCTTTTCAAAATGGTTTTGAAGACTTAGTTTAAACCATAATATTTGTTAAAATTCCAATCACTTTAAATCATCTTTCCACGCGAAGGTGTTATATAGCAGAATACATGAATTAGTTAGCTATGAGATTGTCTTAGGAAACGAGCATGTACATTATGATGCTAGCAGGGGCATATGCCAGACAACATAGAAAATTAAAATTTAGTTTAAATGGTCATAATTGATAACTTAAACGAGGAAGTTTGGATGAATTTATGGCTAATAAATTATCATGCCAAATGAGAATGAGGAATTAGAATTCAGTTTAAATGGTCATAAATTATAATCGATAAGAAAAATTAGGAAATTTGGATGAGTTTTTGGTTAATAAATTATCATTCGATGTGAGAATGAGGAAGCTTGAAGTTTGGATGAATTTATGGCTAATAAATTATCATGCCAAATGAGAATGAGGAATTATAATTTAGTTTAAATGGTCATAAATTATAATTGATAAGCAAATCTAGGAAGTTTGGATGAGTTTTTGGTTAATAAATTATTATTCCAGGTGAGAATGAGGAAGCTCGTATGATTTTTTGGCTAATAAATTATCATGCCAAGTGAGAATAAATAGGAGGAATGAAACCAAGGTAAAACAATAAATATGGGTAACACTTTTTAATGAATTGTGGAATGTTTTGATGAATTTTTGGCTAATAAATTATCATGCCAAGTGAGAATGAGGAAGCTTGGATGAATTTTTGGTTAATAAATTATCATGCCAAGTGAGGGTTAATAAATTATCATGTCAAGTGAGAATAAATCAGAGGACTGAAATCAAGGTGAATCAATAAATATGGGTAACACCCTTTAATGAAGTGTGGAGATATGGAAAATTTGATATTTTCTATATTTTTTAAATTGAAATTCTAAAAATTAATACAATCCTTATGAATTTTTAAATACAATAAAAAAATAATTTGTAGTGAGTTGTGTTGTTTATAATAATTTTTTTTTTCAAAAAGCATTAATCATTTAATTCAATGTTCA
>SNQJ01S0066482.1:50754-80090 GCA_010110895.2 Picea sitchensis
TTTTTAACAAATTATATATATTTTTATTATTTTTTGAATCCTACCAATTAATATTTGAATCACATTTTATACACCTTTGTGTTTTTGTCAAATATTTTCCTACTATTTATCTAAATTGAAAAACCAAATGTACCCTTTTGAAGACTAGCCATCCATAACGATCCCACTTATTTTTTTATAATTTTTTGGTTCTATAGTTTTTATGTTATTTCTTTTTCCATAGTTCCTTTGAAACTATGGACAAAAAAATTGAAGTATAATTTTTGAAGGTGATGGGTAACACCTTTTAGTGAATCAATGAAGATGGGTAACACATTTTATTGAATACTAGAGATGAAAATTTGACATTTTCCATATTTTTTAAATTGAATTTCTCAAAATTAATCCAATGCTTATGAATGTAAGTACAATAAAAATATAGTTTTTATGTTAGTTTTTTTTCAAACTATAGACAAAAAATTGAAGTATAATTTTTTAAGGTGAATCAATGAAGATGGGTAACACCTTTTAGTGAATCTTCGAGATGAAAATTTGTCATTTTCCATATTTTTTAAATTGAATTTCTCAAAATTTATACAATCCTTATGAATGTAAGTACAATAAAAAGATACTTTGAGATGAGTTGTGTTGTCTTTCTAACAATATTTTTTTCAAAAAATATTAATCATTTAATGTCATTTAATTAAATGTTTTTCCTTGCAAATTTCTAGAAAAGTTAACTAGTGTCTTTTGCTCCTCAACTAATTCAATGTTATATATATATATATATATATAATGTAGCATATATCACTTTTCTTTTTAACAAATTAAATATATTTTTTATTTTTTGAATGCAACCAATTAATATTTGAATCACTTTTTATAAGTTTTTGTGTTTTCGTGAATTTTTTTCCTACTATTTACATAATTGAAAAACCAAATGTACTCTATTTTTGATAAAATAGTTTTTATGCTATTTTTTTTCTAAGAGTTTCTTTGAAATTATGGAAAAAAATGAAATATAAATTTTGAAAGAAAATAAATAAAAAATATAAGAAGAAATCGAAACTACGAAAATAAGGTATCAATTCTAACACCTAAGATGAAAGAGATGAAGGGGTTTCATCCTTTGGAAGTTGCAGTTGTAGAAAATACAACAAAGCTTGATCAAGGGCTTAATGAAGATTTTCAAAACCCCTGGATCAAGATTTTTGTGAGTTAATAAAAATAGCTCGATTGAGCTAAAGGCCTTCACGGCTAAAAGTAAAAAGGATAAAAACTAAAAGACCTTTATCGAAGGCTTAAAATTAGCTTGATCAAGTCTATGGAAAACACGTTTTTCATGCTCTTCCTTGCCAAAAAAGTGTTACTCAACGTCATGGGTTCACCTTCCATTAATATTGAGTTTTATAGTGAGTTGTAAGACTCAAGATAATGGAGTTGGCCATGAATGAGGGTAGAGTGTTAAGGATCTATATTTCAATCTATGGAAAACACATTTTTCATGCTCTCCCTTGCCAAAAATTGTTACTCAACGTCATGGGTTCACCTTCCATTAAGATTGATTTTTCTAGTGAGTTGTAAGACTCAAGATAGTGGAGTTGGCCATGGACGAGGGTAGAGTGCTAAGGATCTGTATTTCAATTTGTACATGAATTTTGTTTTATGTTAATGAGAATGAGTATTTTTTTGTCTGTTTAATTTAGTTATCTAATTCTCTACTATGTTTGTGTATTTTCAAATTATTTAAGTCTAAAATGATATCTTTGTTCTAAGTTGAGAAGTTGTAGATTTATATTCCTAGTCATCAAATATGTGCGTGAATGTTGGCCCATTCAACCTTGAAATATGCCATTGTGTATTTGATAGTGAGATAGAAATCTCTAGTAGAGAGAATTGAGCAAAAGGGTCATTGAAGATGACATGATATCATGACTTAGCAAAAATGGTGAGAATACATGAAACAACAACCATGAATAGAGAATTATAAACATTGACTAGGAATAAAAGAGTTCCAAAACAAACAATAAAATAAAAAGTTCAAATGGAGTTGTTCAAAACCAATGTGAGATGTTGAATGTAAGTTGATTAGATTGTTGGAAAGAAAAAACTGAGGTTTTTTGTTTTGATGGAGGCTTGAAGGTAGAACCGTTGATTGATTGGCTAAGTTAAATGGAGAAATTTTGACTTTGAAAGGATTGAAGACCGTCAAAGAATGAAACTCACATTTATGAAGTTGAAATGATACATGGTGATTTAGTGGGACTTTGTGCAATGCAAGTGATTTTAAAAGGACTAGGGAAAGATTTATAGTTGGATAAATGTGGTTATGAATTCTAAGAAATATTTATGCCTATAGTTCATGAGTAGAGTTTGAGTTTGCTCAAAATAATGTTGAACCTCAGACAAACAGATTAGAGTGTACAAGAGTACATCAATGATTTTTACAAAATTTCCATTTGGTTGGATACGAGGAGAATGAGAACCAATTTGTTTCAAGGTGTGTGAATGGTTTAATGTTTTTCAATTCAGTATTAGATGAGTTTATAATAAAAAATTCAATATAATATTCATATTGGATGGTGCTAAAGTTACAAGAGAAGTGAGGACACGAGGATAATAGAAGAAGTTTTAGTAGAGGAAGAGGTGGTCATGGTCATGGTCATAGAGGTTGCAATTCAACACCAAAGTTTGAGAAGATAGAAGAAAATAATGCACTACGTAGACTTCATGAAGCTTTTAGATGACAAAGAAGATTACTTGGTGCTAGTAGGAAAAATATATATTGTTATGCATGTTGTGGTAAAGGACATATGATTTTGTAGTGTAAAAATGAGTAGACTACTCAATTATTATAAAGAGAGGCGTAGAAGGATTGATAAAAAGTAACAACGACAAGACTTGGAGAAAATTGATATGAGGTACAAATGAATCATCGTGCCATAGAAACAAGAAGCGCTAGACGAAGACACATCATTGGGAAATGAGAAAGTAATTGCATAAAGAAAATATAGCAAACACATTGAAGGGAGTAAGAGTTTTAGATACAACACAACATACAAATTAATCCATTTATTATATTCATTTTAAATCACAAATGATAACATTGGAAAAAGAAAGCATGTTTTACATAATTAGCATGTAAATAAAAAAGTTTCTTTTTTAAAAGTAATAAAGTTGCTCCGAGTAAATATTATTGCTAACATATCCTGATGATTTTTACCTGTTTGAAAAAGAAAATCTGCATCAAAATCCTCACCTAATATTTAATTTGGTAGGGTAAGTAATGAGGATTTGTGCTTACAACATCTTAAACATGAATAGGTGATAACAAGGTTGCAATGGAGCTTCCTTGTTTGGGTCCATAGCCTCCATGAAATTCAAAGTCTTCATACGAAAAGGAAAAGGGCAATCTCCAAAATAAATGATAGAAAATATGGCAAAGAGTCTTGTGAAGGTTGTGTGATTTGACAAAGATATGATGGAGTATCGAATATCAACAAGAATTCATTGAAAAAGGAATCAAGAAAATTGGCAACGAACTTGTTGAGAAGGAGGGATAAAATGCTCAACATGTGTTTCAACATACACCAAGATTGTATTCCCATCATAAAATGTCTTCCACCCCCAAATGTGTAAAGAAGGAACATAATAAAGGCACCATTGATGCTATTAAAATGGAGTCTGTTGTTGCAGTGAATGAAACAAAATGACCAATGAGGAATGTGTGGCGCCTACATTGTCGGTGAAACAAGTTGATATGAAGCCCTTAAACAAGAGTTCAATTTTCTCCATCACTAATCATCAACCCAACCAGGATAAACATTGATAGTGGGAACTAATTCAAGATTTTTCCATCTATGCCTCTTCACTTTTGATCTATCAGATGAGAAAATATCATACCATTGAGTATGGAAATAGAATTTTTCCTACTTAGCTAGATATTTAGAATGAATCCTCTCACTAGGAAGGGTGATGGCCAGTTTTCTTCTTGATGAACAAAAAATGTGGATAGTTGAAGAATAGATGAAAGTTCAGAGTGATGGATTCAAGTTTTTTCATAGCATCAACAAACAAATATTTTTGGAGGGAAAGGAATAAAACTACTTTTTTCATTGTAGGTCGACTTATCTCTTTATATGTTCATTCAAATTTCAAGTGTAGGCATTGGTTGGATGCATAATTAAATTCTACATCTAATGAGTATCTGTTAAGAACCAAATATCAATATAGCATAGAAAAACCTCGGAAAAAGTACTCAACATCTTGAAAAAGAGATAATTTCAGATAATAAGCCTCTTCGAGGGGGCAACCTTCTTTTACCCCACTTAAATGTTCAAGTACTAGATGATTCAAAATGAAAATGTCTCCTTGGTATATATAGGAGACTAGGAGGTATAATTACAACTAATGGCCTAAAACCGACATAAATAAAATAACATTACTAATCTAATGTGCCCCAATTAAGGGGTAATGAGCCAATATTAGGGCTTAACATGCCCCTCCCCTTGAGACAAGTGTTGTCCAAAATGCTTGAGTAACTCTGGATACTTCTGTATAAAAGACTCATCTTCCCAAGTGGAATCTTCAGTTGGTAGTTTCCTCCATTTAATGAGATACTTTGAAATGGATCTATTCCTCACTTTGTGAAATCTTTTGTCAATGATGTCTTCAGGCTCCAACATGATTTTTCCTTCTTCATCAAGTTTTCGCAATATAGTTTGAACTGGGATCTTGTCACCTATAACCTTCTTTAAGCATGAAAGATGGAAAACTGGGTGTACTCGTGAAGATGAAACCAACTTCAATTTGTATGCCATAGTACCAATCTTTTGCAACACCTTATAAGGGCCATAGTACTTTGGTGATAATTTATTATCCTTCTTGGCTTGCCTGAGGGACATCTGTTTGTATGGTTGTAGTCTTAAAAACACCCTCGGTAATATCTCATTGCTTGTATGGTTGTAGTCTAAAAACACCCAATCTACTTCAAAACTTTTTCACTATGATGTTGATCTCGCTTATTGTCATGCGATCATGTGCCATGGTCATGTTGTCCTTAAGATTTGGAGAACTTGTTGTTGATTCTAGATGTGATCTTCCACGCTTGGAATCTTTAGATTTTTTTCTTTAGATAAGAAGTGATGAAGGAGGGTGGTATCCATAAAGTTCCATAAATGGTGTCATTTTTTTTGCAAGATGAGGAAGTGTTATACCACCATTTTCAAGGGTAACCATTTGAACCATTGTGTTTGTTTATCGACAAACCAATATCTAAGGCAGCTTCTAGACATTTGTTCACTATCTCGGTTTGTCCATCGATTGAAGATGATAGGATGAGATATGAACCAATTGAGTACACAAACAAAAAAATTGGCCCAAAATGTCCAAAGGAAGATGGATCGTTGTCACTTACAATAATATTTCAATGCCATGTAGCTTTGAACTGCCTCCATGAATGCAATGGAAACCGCATCAGTTTCTTGAAGGGATGAGAGAGTGCACAAAAGTGTATGCATTTGGTCAAGATATCAACAATCACCATGATGACACTCTTTCCGGCCATACTTTGCAAATCCCTGCGATGAAATCCATGGAACCTCCCTCCCAACACCGACTTGGGATGGATAATGGTTGTAAAAGACTCGGTCTAATTGTTTCCACCTTTATTTTGTTTTGTAAACCAAACATTCTACAACAAACCTTGGAACATATTTTAAGGCCATCCCCCAAAAATCCTTTTGAACATCAACGCTTTCTCGATGATTGACCACACTAGTTCGGTTCGAAATGTCAAAAATAAAAACCTATGCGACACTGGAAGAACTCTCCGATCAAAATCCTTCTGGACTCTATGGTGGTTTTCAAAAATCCCAAGTGACCTCCTATTGGAGAGGTGCAATTCCAATAGTACCATTTATTTGAGTTGGGGAGTTTTACATAAATATAAGTGATCTTTGTACCATAGTGAATAATTTTTCCATGTAAATGCATATGATGCACTGGAATCACAAGAACCTTTGAATGAGTCCACACTTTTTCGCCATTCTTCCATTCACATTCCTGTTTCTATTATCCAATCGGGTTGGATGATCGATAGTCATAGAGAAAGGCCTCAACATCTTATCCTTTCTTGAGAGTGCATCTCGCCACAAATATTTTGCTTCCCTTTTATGTATAGACATTTCAAAATCATAACCCAAATATCTTGGTTACCCATTTTGTTGTTCGAAGATAGTCTTGTTCCAAGAACTATTTAAGACTATCATGATCTATTTTGACCTTGAAGTGCCTACCTATTAGGTAAGGACACCATTTTCAATGTATGTTAGTATTGTCATCATTTCCTTCATATAAATGGGCTTGTGTAAGTCCATTCCCTTGAGGGTCGACTTTCAAAAGCCGTGGCCTCCTTCTGCATTTGACAACACTAATTCCATTTCCCAGGCATCACATTCCACACAAATGTCTTTGTGAAGTCCTGAGCTAAGATAGAGCTATAACACTACCTCCTTTGCCAGTTCAAAGCTTTAGTTTCCTCGAACCATGAAAATGCATCCTCTCACAGTGTCATTAGCTTCTCCATAGTTCCAACAAACCTAAGGAGCAGTAACCTATCAAGCCCAAAAAATCCTCTAAGATTCTTCATAATGTTTTGGGAATCATTAGTCCATCATGGTGGTCTTTAATCTTGTTAGGGTCTACCTTGACACCCTTCATGAGATACATTATGACCCAAATACTTACTCCTTTACTCCAAAGAAACATTTGATGGTTTGGCATATAGTTGCTCCTTTAGTAGTTGTAGCACTAACATGTTGCACATGATCCTCCCAATACTTTACATAGATTAGTATAGCATCAAAATACTAACACAAATTTTCTCAAGGAAGGGGGCTTGAAAATAGAATTCATCAACCCTTGAATGGAAGGTGCATTTGTAAGTACAAAAGGCATGACCAGAATTCATAATGGTCTTCATGAGTTCGTAATGTTGTTTTTTGGATATCTTCCTTCATTCTGATCTGATGATACCTCAACGAAGATCCAATTCTTGTGAAATGGATTTATCCATGTAGTTCATCTAACAATTCATCAATGACAGGGATGAAAAACTTATCTCTACAGTGATCTTGTTGAGCTCTCTATAACTGACACATACCATGAGATATCTTTCTTGAATACCATTACCACTAGTACGTAGTAAGAACTTTACATAGGGTCTAATAATGCCAGTCTCTAAACATTTCTTCAACCATGCATTCAATTTCACTTTCCGGGCATAAGGGTATCTATATGGTTTGATGTTAGGAGGAAAACTCCTGTGACAGTGAATTTCATGATCATGATTTCGAAAGGGTGTAAGAGACCCTTTGGGAATATCTTCAAATACTCTTTGGAATGCTTATCAATGATCCTTTGGAGATCTTGAGGAATAGATGGCTTAGATGTTTCACATCTAGTGAGCATAGTTGTGCACAATTCCCTTGATGCCCCTTTTCACACTTGTCACGCCATTAGATATTATCACCTTATAGGGTTTTCCTGTGATACCCTCTTAACTCAATTTCTTCCTTCCAATGAAAATTTCATGAAAAAGTTCTTCAATTAACAACTCTGTTCCTAATGATTGTAACCATTGGATTCCTAGTACAAAATCTAGACCACCCATGGGTATAGAAATCATTGGACTATTCATTACATATTCCCATAGTAAGATTGATCTTATTTCATTTTCTTTGAGCAATTGATAGTTCCTCCATCTTCAATCATTACTTGAAACTCATACTGATATACAAAGCAATTGAGAGCTTTGGCTAATTCTTATAAGTGAATGAACAGGAGTAATCATTTACAATCAATTAGGACTATTACTTTTTCTTTTTGATGTATCCTTCGATCTTGAGGGTTTGAGGAGTGCTAATTATAGCCAATGCATTACACGATATCAGGACAACTCTGCATCTAAATTGCTTCATCAAGCCATCTTGAGATGGTTCTTATTCTGCTTCTTCATCCTCACAATTCATGTAGAATAATTTCTTCTCACCACACCTCTAATGTCCCTTAATTGCATTCTGTTGTCACAATTTAAGCATAAACCCTTTGCTTTTCATTCCTCCAATTAAGAGGTGTCAACTGTAGGTTGAGGTGTTTTGTAGGCTAGCTAGCATTGTTCTCTCTATAGATGGGATTGGTCCTTCTAGTATCCATAGCCATGTTTTTACTTTCAACATTTCTTTGCCACCTTAAATGCATTCTCCACGATTTGTCCCCAAAGGCACAACTCATGTTGAATGTTATCCTCTTAAAAAGTTCCTATGAATACATCAATCAAGTGCTCATCCTCGAATATCGTTACCTTTATATTCAATCTTTGGAAGTTCTTTATACCGGTAACTGAACTCTTTTCTTGAGATTTGTCAATTGGTTAAAGAAGGTATTGCTCCTTGTATCCTCATAGTGTGCTATCATTTCTTCCGGTGAAAATTGTCCAAGTGACTAGAAAGGATTTGCGAGAGCATCCATTGGATTCATACAAACTCCATTAGGTTCTAAATATAAAGAAGCAATTGCATCTTTTGTGTATGTGGCACACTATGTGATTGGGTCCTTGCCATCAAACTTCCTCATATTCATCTTAGGGAATGTGGTTGGTCTTCAACCCAAAGTTGGAGTTTCTCCATTCTTGATTCACCTTCCTTGTGTCCTCATCATGAATTTCATGGGATGCATTTTCACTTTCAGGTGTCTTCTCTGTTACGAAATTTTTCAATACTTCCATGATCTCCTTTTTTAAACCATCCATCTTTGCCTCCAAGTTAGCTTCCATCTCTTGTAGTTCATCTTTTGTTACTATCTTTTTTTGTTAGTCATTTATGTCCCTACAAATTTCTTCACTTTCATCAAGAGTCCAAGTAGAATTGTCTGGAGGCTTATTTGGTGTAGAAGTTCCTTTTTTGGGTGGCATGTTGGCCAAGTATCACTTTTGAACCTTGATTTTGAGGTGGTTCAACTTGACAATATTTCTTCTATTATATCTCCCAAGTATTGGCCCTTCTGGGTATGAAAATTTATTTTATGTAGTTCTCTGATATTTCTTCTCTACAATGCCATAGGTCTGATCAAAATTGGATGTGCCAAGTGGAATTTACGGTAACTTCCCCAGAACTTGACTATTTTTGGCCTTTCCAGGAGATGTCATTTTTATAGCATGCCCACGCACAAAATAATTGATATAAAATTCTGAAACTCGTACTAGAAATACTATAGACTGTCCACGATCCAATGAACTCAATTTGGATACTCTATGAAGAATTTATGATTTTTTTACCTGGAACACCTTCTTGAGACTAGTCAATAGGACTAGTCAGATACCCTATCTTACATAGGGTGTATCTACAAATTTAAAATGACCCAGAAGCTGAAATTTTTACCACATATACCTTACTAATTTCCGTAAATAGCCTCCATAGTTTAGGGTCTGAAATGTTACAAAAATGTTTTTATCGTGAAAATTCCACAATGACTCAGTTCAGGATGATTCCAAAACCCTATCTTGTACAAGATGTATCTCTGAAAGTATAAGGCCTCAGGAGATGAAATTTGAACCCAACATACCTTGATCCGTCTACTAAATATTCTCCAAGACGTTCCTTCTGAAACATTGTAGAAAACAAATTATAGTGAAAATTCCAAGGTGTCTCAGATGTAGCAACAAAACCTTAAGACCTTGAGCTTTGATACCATATGTTAAGAACCAAATATCAATATAGCATAGAAAAACCTCAGAAAAAGTACTCAATGCCTTGAAAAAGAGATAATTTCAGATAATAAGTCTCTTCGAGGGGGAAACCTCCTTTTACTCCACTTAAATGTTCAAGTATCAGATGATTCAAAATGAAAATGTCTCCTTGGTATATATAGGAGACTAGGACGTATACTTACAACTAATGGCCTAAAGCCGACATAAATAAAATAACATTACTAATATAATATGCCCCAATTAAGGGGTAATGATCCAATATTAGGGCTTAATAGTATCCACTCTACATACTTTTGATAAATCTATAATGATAAAAACTGGAAATATATTTCCAGTTTTTCTCGATTTGTAGTATTTTTTTCGATCACTTTATTATAGGGTTTCTTAAATTAAAATTTCATTTCACAATGGTTTAAGTCCCATTGCAATTATTTCACATGGACATGCAAATACACATACTCATACAACTCCATGAGTAATTGCGAGTGTTCTAGATACATGGGTGTTAAGACGTGCTCGTTTAACCATAGAAAATATTACAATATTCTCACCCAACCATAGGCATGCAACCACCCTCGAACACCATAACCTTGACAAATAGAATAATTTTGGAAGTAGTACTAGATCCAACACATAACCAAGAGATAACACACCTTTCTCCAAAGGTAGCGCACCAAGAAGAAAGTTAAAAAACTGTAAACCAATACCAACTCCCAACTATAGTTGTTGTAGTTGCACTCCTTGATCTAAAAAGGTCTTTTTAACAAAAATGGTTGAGCTATCTTGCATGAGTTAAATTACCATTTAGGAAATTAATGAAAGAGGAAGATTTAAAGAGGAAATATTGACAGCCATATAAACACATACAGATCTGAACATAAGCATGAAGAACGACAAACCATAAAACACCAAAATGATAACGGAGTTCAACAATCTCGCCTACATCTCCGGGCCTTTGTCTTAGTGGGTAAGGCCTTCTTATTTCCATTAAAAGATTTAAAAGTACATCCCAATAGTGCCAAAAAGGTTATAAATTGATCTGGTCTTGTTCTACCAGATCTATAGAACCCAACAAAACTGACGAAACTGAAATCAGACGAACAACGCTCCCATAAATTGCCCACAAAGGTGCTCTTCTCAACAGATTCCCTGCATAAAAATGGCTCGAGATTGGAAAATATTCAGCATAAACCTATTTTGAACCTCCTCCCTTGAATTCAAGAACCCTTAGTTTATATAGATCTGAATTTGGTAACCTTCTCCCAACTTCCCCCCAAGATCTGGCCTAAAAAAGGGCCCAATATCCCCCAAAAATAACCAAAATCTCCAAAACTGTTGAGAAAATCCAATTAAAATTATATTACAATGTTTAAAACCCACTTTCTATAGATATTATGGGCACAACCCCATTTTTCTCAGCACCTGATCGTATTGGTGCACTCCATGTGGCATCAGACTTATCTGGTAGTGTAACATCCCGCTCTTGCGTGCACTGAGCGAACTTATTCTTTAAGGACACTTCCTTACAAGTGATCGGGATTATTATACTATTGGTCATTTGATTATGATTATGAGATATGATGATATGTTATTTTGATTGTCTTTTCATAGACAGGTGCTATTGACTGGGTTCTCCTGAGTGTGCAGGAATTTGGACATTGAGGATGCAGAGGTATTGATGAAACCCCTTAGACTCCAGATCGAGTCAGGGAGAGGATTGTTGGGTTTGTGTTATTGATGTGACACATGTACATATGATTAGATGTTATGAGGATTGATTATTATTTCTGACATGATTCGTTGATGATGTAGGCCGACGATAGCTTGCCGACCAGACTCACATGTGGATTAGAGGGGTCACGCATGAAAACAAGAGACTTTGAGGGAGAGGCATGGAAAACATCCCTGCCACAACCTACTAGCACTTCCACTGTGGCTCGAACTGTAGGTTAACGATTATCTAGTTTGAGAATATCCACGATGCCATGAGGGTAGACTGCGACAATCGCTCATGATGATTCTAAGGGGCGCGCAATAAGGCAGGGGCTTTATTCCTTAGAGGTCCTTAGTCTCCCATAAGATCACCTGATAGAGTATTGACTCCAAAGGTTTTTGATGTCTACCAAGTCAGTCAAGAGGCAAGTGGCACCCTTGGAGCACGTAGTGCGTCTTGAAGGGAACATCACACAAGGAAAATAAAAACAGGCAAGTGGCACCCTTGGAGCATGTAGTGCATCTTGAAGATCATGTCGCACAAGGAAAACAGAAAGAGACGAGTGGCACCCTTGGAGCACCTAGTGCATCCTGAAGGGCATGTCGCGATTTTAACTGGTAAAGTGAATACACCTAGTTGACCTTAAAACAATTGATGTGATAAGTAAGATTTAAAAACAATTTTCTCTAATACAAATGTCGCCCATCCTAGAAAAATTAAAAACTTAGGTCTAAGTAGAACTTGTGGTAAAAAAAAATTAATAATAAATAAACTTGTAACAAGAAGGGGGGTAAGGAATTCAAATTAAATTTTAAAATCAAATTATAATGTGGGATTAAAATTTTAAAAAGGGAAATGATTGTTTTATCTATATATGCTAATTTAATTTTTAGTTAAAAAGAAAAAGGGGTAAATAGTTGTTTTTCTACACTTGCTAAATTGATTTTTGGTTAAAAAGGGAAAAGAGAGAAACATAAAAGAAATAGGAAACTAAAGGTAAAATGAGAAACCTAAAGAAAAGGGGGAAACACAAAAAAAAAGATGAATGTTTGACTTAGTAAGGAATCTTGATTTGTGAACTTGCTATTTTTGAACTCAATTAGGAATTTAGTAAGGCATAAGTCATTTAAGAAGTGTAAGGGAATTTTCGGACACCTAGGAGCATTTTTAGGAATTCTTTTAGGTGGGGGAGGGGAATAAGAATAATTAATTAATTAATAAAATTGAATTTATGGTGCAACTAGGGGATGGGTGACATGTGTACAGAGGAGGTGTTTCCTAATTATTTAAATGAAAAGGGAATTTAATGAGAATTTGTGAAACTAATTACTTTAAAAAATCTATAAAAAGGATGGAGGAGGAGGAGTATGGATCTCATCTTTATTCATAACGTTACGCTGCCGAATTTTCATCTTGACTGAACTTATCTTGTGGGAGTTGGGATACCCAGCTCGGGTAACGAGTGGTAGCTCGACCTTGTGAGATGATCTGGGTGCTAGCGGTTCTTTGGTATTGTGTGTGTGGCCTCTTTGTGGCTCGGGAGGCTCAGTGGGAAGAAGAGTACCCCTAGCGCTGGCTAGGAGGTATCGGTGAGGTCACATCGGTCGACAAGAGGGAATTGGATGGAGCGCGCACGGGACAACGACTCGGAGCCATCACATTTGGCTACGGTACACATACGTTTATTTTTGAATGGATTTCCCTTGGCGAACCCAACTTCTAATTTCATTGACTTATCTATGTTTGTTTTATTGATTATTACGAATAATTTTTCATTTTATCTTCTGTCCCTTATCCCTTTAGTCATCGGTCTGTTCCTGAGCAGTCGGTCAAGAGTCGAATCAACGGTCGTCACTTCGGTGTTTAAATACCTATAGATTCAAATGCCTTGTTTTCCTGTGCATGGATGATGAATGAAGCATAAATTTTTCACCCAGTTTCCTATTCCTTACTTATCTCTGCGTTTTTCACATATGAGTAAACTTTGATTAAACCTTGCGTCTTGATTCATAAAACTTTGATTTTCTCTACGTTTTTAGTTGCTTGAACTTTGGTAAATGTTTGCATTTATCTAAATGATATGGTTGCGAATTTATGATATTTGTGAATTTATCTTTATGTCTGCGTTCTTTTCTTTTTAATGATAAAACACAGGGAAGTTTACATGCATCCAGTTGAAACCATTTTAGTATTGTTCAAACCTTTTCATTGCGACCTGATTGATTTTCTTTTATTGCTGAATAACCATTAAATGCGTCCAGTTTTTATTTCATTGTACTGTTGAATTAAACCTTCACCTAGGTTTTTGATGAACCACAATTTACCAACGTATTTCATTATGATGCACCTACACTTAATGTTGTTGAAAGCGAATAACAATGTACAAAAATATTACTATTGGACACAAATATCACCGTTGACTTAGATTAACTAATGGACAATAATCTTGATCATTTAGATAGTGATATACAAGATTAATTTTGTTATTTGCACATCGATATGTTGTTGGCAACCACATTGTAATAGATGGCATTACGTTTGTATTACACAGCCGATTTAGAGTTAATGATAGAGAAATTATAAGAGCCTTATCCTTAGACCGTGTTTTTATTTATTACATTTATAGACAGTGAACTTAATCCTTGATCAACTGCGTTTTTATCCTTTGACTGGCAACAAGTTTATACCTTGATTTACTATTTATTTACCCTTTGAATGGAAGCAAATTTAAACGTTGATTAACTGTGTTTTTTATCCTTTGTCTGGAAACAAGTTTATACCTTGATTTACTGTGTATTTATCCTTTGAATGGAAGCAAATTTAAACCCTGATTAACTGTGTTTTTATCCTTTGATTGGCGACAATTTTATACCTTGATTTACTGCATATTTATCTTTTGAATGGAAGCGAATTTAAACCCTGATTAACTGCGTTTTTATCCCTTGACTGGAAGAGGTTTTATACCTTGATTTACTGCCATATTTATCTTTTGAGTGGAAGCAAATTTAAACCTTGATTAACTGCATTTTTATCCTTTGACTGACAACAAGTTTATACCTTACTTTACTGCGTATTTATCCTTTGAATGGAACCAAATTTAAACCTTTATTAACTGTGTTTTTATCCTTTGACTGACAAAAAATTTATACCTTGATTTACTGTGAATTTATCCCTTGAATGGAAGAGAATTTATGCCTTGATTGACTATGTTTTTATCTTTTGAATGACAATGAATTTTTACCTTGATTGTTGCTTTTGAGACTGTGTAACAACTCTCATTTGACTGTGTATTTGGTTGGGTGAAATTATTGCATGGTACATTGTGTATAACAACGATCTCCCTTTGGTATTAATGATTGACTGATGGTGATATCCCATAGCGAATGGACAACGATTTACCATTATTGTTGAAAACAAGATATATATTTAACCCTTGCTAAATCCTTTTATATTTGTTAATATTCTATAAAAGACAACGTTACAATTGAGTGTTAAAAATCGATATGTTGTTTAAGGGACATTGAATCATATGGTTTAAAAGACAACAATTTTATTTATAGCATGTTGATAGCATAGAGATAGCATATTTTATTAATGGAGATTTTATTAATAACATATAGATAAGTATGTTGACAATGAATTTACTCATCGCCACATGATAGCACATTGACAATGATTGATTGCGTTTATATCTTGTGACAACGTTCATATGATTGGACAACGTTATTTGTTGTGACAACATTTATTTGTTGGACAATGTTTTTATATTGTTTTAGAGGACATGTTCGATATTATTGTTTATGTTTAGAAGATAGCATTTCAGTTTTAAAAACAAGTTTTATATTGTTTTAAAATACATGTTTCCTATTTGTTTAAATTGAAAAGATAATGAATTCCTCCCTAGGAAATTACTTATCCGATATTGGAATTGGAAAATAGTTACATTGAGCTATTTGTATTGATAATAATTATTTTAATGTGCATCGAGTGATGTATATTGCAATAGAATTGTTATGCAAAGAATTTAATGTGTTGTATGAATGTCATAGTTGTCCAGATTCCTCGCATCTTGTTGACTTGTCGATTGGGTGCTTGGGTTAGTTGTCTTGCGTTTCGATAGTTAGTTTGGTATCCTAGCGCATTGAATCTTCTTGGGTTATTGGTCTATATGTGTTATGTTGCATCAAGGTTACCATCACGCCTATCACCTTATGAAGACATGATTCTTGATGAGGGGATCATTGCCTGCCCCGATGGATATAGGTAAATGTTAACCTAGCTGGAGTATGTGCTTTCCGATGTGGGCATTGTTCCTTGTAATGGTTGTTGGTACTTGGTTTTGTAATGCCTTAAGGCGTTGGGGTTTGCGTGACGTAGAGGTTTCTAGTTCCTGGTCATCAAAGCCTTTGTGTCGGGTTGTTGACGTTGTCCCTTAGCTGGTAGGAGTTGTCTTGCTTGTGTCAGGTGGGTAGTCATTCTTTTTGTCTATTGATTATTGTGTGTTTCATACAGTTGCATGATGTGCTAGTGTGCCGAGTTGTTGTTGTCTGTTGCCTGATCTGCGTGCATTGTGTTTGTCATCAAGTTGTGTTGTTCAACTGTTGTCGTTGTTTCCTTCCTGATTCAAACAAAAAAAAAATTGCACTTGTTTGTGTCGCTTGTAGTCATAATGTTGGGGTCGTTACATATGGTATCAAAGTAGGTTCGACCTTGTGACTGTGGATCACCATGATTTCTACTGCAGTAAACCCTTGAGTAACAACCTAGCACTAATAAAAACTTTAACGTGTTCATGCGGTGATATCGATTAGAGGACTTCACAGAGGTTCATAGTGTGGTGCCATGGAAGGAGGTGCGATGCCTCCAGAAGTACCGCACCCTCAGAGTCTAACCCCCAAGGGGGAAGAACATTCCATTGGGATAGATTCGATTATTGTAAGGGATGATGATGGTTTGACAAGGTCCTTCCAAAGATTTTTAGAGGCCTTGATTCACCATCTGTACTAAGATGAGGCCAGGGTGACTGTACCCCCGAGGGTCCACAACGCGCCCCCGCCAGTACCGTTAGTATTCACTGAGAACTTGAGAGGGATGAGTTCTCAAGTCTACGAGTGTCGCAGACAACAGAGCCGTTGAGTCATGGCTGGAGAGAAAGACATTGTGATTCATGCCTCGCAGTTACGACTTATAGCATAAAGTTCTGCATGGTGGTCTTTCCATGGAAGGGGAGTGCTCTTCTATGATGGAAGACACTCCTGCTGCTTTTGAACATAGTCGTTAAAGACGTGTCATGGAAACTATTCGAGGAACGGTTCCAGGAGTGGTATTTTTCTAAGGAATTCAAGGAGCGTTAGCTCAATGACTTCAATGCGCCACAACAGGGTGGTCGTATGGTGTCTGAGTACAAGGCCCATTATTGGAGTTGCTTTGGTATGCTTCGCACTTGAATACTGAGAAACTTAAGGTCAACAGGTTCGTGTTTGTCCTTAATGTGAGCATTCGTGTAAAGGTTAGGATTATGATGCCTCAAACCTTGCATGAGGCCATTCAGAAGGCCCTCATAGCAGAGGAGGATCTTATCAACAGGGTTCAGAGAAGGACTCCAACGAGACCTGCGGGGCAGGTGTCATATGGTGTGCAACAACATCAGACACTAGCTATACTTTCACCAGTATATAGTGGATTCCAGAGAGGATCCACTTTCACTACACCTCAACGACCAACGCTTTAGCAACAAACTCCTTACCGTCACTGACCAGACCCTTAGTATTATGATAGATCCCAGTGCTACCGAGAGTTTTATTTCTGGTGCAATGCTAAAAAGAATTAAGGTAAAGGCAGTCGAACATGGTGAGTTTAGATTTGTAGAAATGGATTAGGAGCCAAACAAAAGGTTGGAGGAAAGGTTATAAGTTATAGCCTTAACCTGGGAGATTTTTTCACCAAGGCCAACCTATACATCATGATCTTGGATATTATGACATCGTTATCGATATGGACTGGTTGGAATCGCATGAGGCGATACTCAATTGTAAGATGAAATAGTTGAGCATGGTTGATGATGAGGGACAAATACACATTATTGTAGGGTGGAACTAGGGAGTTTTCGTGAGGTTCATCTCTTCCTTGCAGCTACAGAAGAGCATGCACAAGGAATGTAAGCTTTATGTGATCCTTGCGTTAAACAAGAAGGGACTAGCAGAAGGTCTAGAACACCTTCTGGTGGTGAGAGAGTTTGCATACATATTCCATGAGGAGTTACCTGGGATGTTGGAGAGGGAATTGGAATTTACCATAGACCTAAAACTGGGTACTGAACCGATAACGAGAACGCCTTATTGGATGTCAACCCCAGTGTTACAGGAGTTGAGAATGCAACTGAAGGGGTTGTTGTACCTGAGAATTATACATCCAAGTGTGTCACCGTGGGGTGTGCCTGTTATCTTCATACCGAAGAAGGATGGGTCGTGGAGACTCTGCATTGACTACCGTCAATTGAACAAGGCAATGATAAAAAATCAATACATGTTGCCAAGGATTGATGATATGTTCGATCAGATGAAAGACGCGATGATGTTTTTAAAGATTGAATTGCGATCAAGGTATCACCAGTTAAGGATCAAGGAGGATGACATCCCTAAGACCGCTTTTAAGACGAGGTTTGGACATTAAGAGTTTATTGTTTTACCTTTTGGATTGACAAACACCCCTAGGGTATTTATGAGTTTGATGAATGGGGTGTTCTGTGAATACTTGGAAAATTTTGTCCAAGTATTCATTAACAATATTTTGATTTACTCTTGGATGATGGAGGAGCATGTTGAGCACTTGCGCTTGGTACTACAGTGTGTACAAGAGAACAAATTGTATGGGAATTTGTCTAAATGCTCGTTTTTATCATTCAAATATTCACTACTTAGGGAATTTCATCATTGACGAAGGTATCATTGTGGATCCAACAAAGGTTGAGGCTATTATGGAATGGTTTGTGCTGACAAATGTCCTGGAAGTGCGTAGCTTCATGGGTTTAGAAATACTATTGATGGTTCTTCGAGTGTTTCTCAAATATGGCAAATCCGATTACAAAATTGTATAAGAAGAACAAGAAGTTTGTTTGGACCAAGAAATGCATGAAATCATTTTGGAGGCTCAAGGAATTGTTGACAACAACACCGATACTAAAGGTCCCTGACATGGACGTAGACTTCTTGGTATGCACTGACACATCCAAATAAGTCTTAGGCAGAGTCTTGATACAAGATGATTGAGTGATTGCTTACATCTCAAGAAAGTTGAGAAGGCATGAGGAGAACTATGCAACACACGATTTGGAGTTGTTAGCCATTTTTTATGCCTTGAGAGTTTGGAGACACTACCTTATTGGACGAACATTGAACTAAAAATGGACCAGTGTGGACTACAACCCATCTTTACACAAAGCGACTTGAATGCATGACAACGACGTTGGTCGGAATTTCTTAGCAAGTAGGATTTCAAGATTTCTTACATAAAAGGGATAGTGAACAGAGTGGCAGATGCATTGAGTCCGAGACCACACATATTTTCAGTGATTGCCTCTTCATATGAATCTACATGAAAATATTATAACTTTACAGCACGATGATGACTGGTACAAAGAGGTCAAGGATTTTATCGAAAAAAAAACAATGATGGTAGCAAAATTTGAAGAATTTACTATGGACAACGACGAATCTTTGAGATTTAAAGGTCGAATTTACATACCACCCAACGACGGGTTGAGAAGTTGATCCTAAACGAGGCTCACAGAGTAGTGTGCATGGCTCACCCAGGAGTCATGAAGATGAGGGCAGACCTTAAACCCTTATTCTTCTGGAAGGGAATGAAGGAAGACATAGTCAACTACGTGGAAAGATGTCTAGAATCTCAGTAGGTGAAGGTTGAACATAGACATCCGACAGGATTACTACAACACACTATTACTAAATCGAAATGGGAGCAAATTTCTATAGGTTTCATTGTTGGATTGCCACTGACGGAAAGGAAACACGACTCGATTGTTGTGGTAATCGACACTCTGATGAAGAGTGCTCATTTATTCCTGTGTGTAGGATGTGTCAGGCACCAGACATAGCTAGAGTTTACTCAGTAATATTGTGAGGGAATGGCATGCCTAAGAGGATTATATCTGATAGAGGATCGATGTTTACAGGACAATTTTGGACTAGTTTCCAAGAGGCCTTGGGAACCCAACTTAATGTTAGTACCACGTCTCACCCGAAGACAGACAGGAAGACCAAACGATCAAACAAAATATTGGAGGAAATGTTGTGTATGTACGTGACATACCAACATAAGCATTGGGAATAATTCTTTTCATTGGTAGAATTCGCATATAACCACATTTATGAAAGCACCATTAAGATGGCACCTTTCGAGTTTCTTTATGGGAGACCATGTCCTACACCTTTGATTTGGGATTGGATTGAGGATAGGGTCCCGGTGGGACCAGAAGTGATCAAATAAATGGAAGATCAAATGCAAACTATAAGACAAAGGATATAGGAAGCATAAGATCGGTAGAAGAGTTATGTCGATGCGCATCGTGTTGACCATAGTTACGATATTGGTGATCGAGTATTCTTGCAGTCGAAACCGCATAAGAGTTCTATCAAGTTGGAAAGAGTGATAAAATATCTCCTAGGTTCATGGGATCATGCATGATTGTGTAAAAGAGAGGGTCATGGCCTATTGACTAGCCTTGTCTGATCCTTGAGGTGTATGCATGATGTCTTTCATGTTTCTATTTGAAACATTATGTTAGTGATCCTACACATGTTTGACTTGAGTACCTTGCAGGTATATGACGAGGGTGCTCTCATGCTGGAGCCAATCTGCATCCTAGAACATCGCATTCGACAACTACGACGTTGAACAATATATCAGGTCAAGGTCCAGTGGGATAACTATAGTCCGCACTCGACGACCTTGGAGGATGCATGTGATATGCGCCAACAGTTTCCATTTTTATTTGATAGATAGACTTATGATACTATGATACACTTTTTATCGACACTTACATACTGTGAAACTTCAGGACAAAGTTTAGACCAAGAGGGGGTGTATGTAACATCCCTCTCTTGCGTGCACTGAGCGAACTTATTCTTTAAGGACACTTTCTTGCAAGTGATCCAAATTATTATACGATTGGTCATTTGATTATGATTATGAGATATGATGATATGTTATTTTGGTTGCCTTTTCACAGACAGGTGCTATTGATTGGGTTCTCCTGTGTGTGCAGGACTTTGGACATTGAGGATGAAGAGGCATCGATGAAACCCCTTGGACTTTGGATAGAGTCAAGGAGATGATTGTTGGGTTTGAATGTTATTGATGTGACACATGTACATATGATTATATGTTATGAGGATTTCTTATTGTTGCTGACATGATTCGTTGATCATGATGTAAGTTGATGATAGCTTGCTGACCAGACTCACAAGTGGAGTAGAGGGGTCACGCATGACAACCAGAGACTTTGACGGAGAGGTGTGGAAAGCAGCCCTTCCACAACCTACTAGCACTTCCGTCGCGGCTCGAACTGTAGGTTATTGATCACCTAGTTCGAGAAGACCCACGATGTCGTGAGGGAAAAATGTGATAGTCACTCACGATGATTATAAGGGGTGCGCAATAAGGCAGTTGCCCTATTCCTTAAAGGCCCTTAGTCTCCCACAAGATCACCTGGTGGAGTATTGACTCCAAGGGTTTTTGATGTCTACCAAGTTAGTCAAGAGGCGAGTGGAACCCTTGGAGGACGTAGTGCGTCCTGAAGGGAACATTGCACAAGGAAAACAAAAAGAGGTGAGTGGCACCCTTGGAGCACGTAGTGCATCCTAAAGGGCACATCGCGTAAGGAAAATGGAAAGAGGCGAGTGACACCCTTGGAGAACCTAGTGCGTCCTGAAGGGCACATCGTGATTTTAACTGGTAAAGTGAATAAACCTAGTTGACCTTAAAACAAATGATGTGATAAGTAAGATTTAAAAACAACTTTCCCTATTAAAAATGTCGCTCAACCTAGAGAAATTAAAAACCTAGGTCTAAGTAGAACTTGTGGTCAAAATAATAGTAATAATAAATAAGCTTGTAACAAGAAGGGGGGTAAGAAATTCAAATTAAATTTTAAAATCAAATTATAATGGGGGATTAAAATTTTAAAAAGGGAAATGATTGTTTTATCTACATATGCTAATTTAATTTTTAGTTAAAAAGAAAAAGGGGTAAATGGTTGTTTTTCTACACTTGCTAAATTGAATTTTGGTTAAAAAGGGAAAAGAGGGAAATTTAAAAGAAATAGGAAACTAAAGGGAAAAAGGGGAAACCTAAAGAAAAAAGGGGAAACATAAAGAAAAAATTGAATGTCTAACTTAGTAAGAAATCTTACGTTGGGAACTTACAATTTTTGAACTCAATTAGGAATTTAGTAAGGCGTAAGTCATTTAAGAAGTGTAAGAGAATTTTGGGACACCTAGGAGCGTTTTTAGGAAGACTTTTAGGTGGGTGAGGGAAATAGGATTAATTAATTAATTAATAAAATTGAATTTCTGGTGCAACTAGGGGATGGGTGACATGTGTATGGGGGAGGTTTTTCCTAATTTATTAAATGAAAAGAGAATTTAATGATAATTTGAGAAACTAATTACTTGAAAAAATATATAAAAGGGACGGAGGAGGAGGAGTATGGATCTCATCTTTATGCATAACATTAAGCTGTTGAATTTTTGTCTTGATTGAACTTATCTCGTGGGAGTTGGTATACCCAGCTCGGGTAACGAGTGGTAGCTCAACGTTGCGTGGAGAGCTGGGTGCTAGAGGTTCTCTGGTATTGTGTGCATGGCCTCTTTGTGGCTTAGGGGACTCAGGGGGGAGAAGAGTACCCATAACATTGGCTGGGTGGGCATCAATGAGGTCACATCGATCGACAAGCGGGATTTGGATGGAGCGCACATGGGACAACAACTCAAAGCTATCACATTTGGCTACAGTACACACGCGTTTATTTTTGAGTGGTTTTCCCTTGGAAAAATCAACTTCTAATTTCATTGACTTCTCTATGTTTGTTTTATTGATTATTACGAAGAAGTTTATGTTTTATCTTCTGTCCCTTATCCCTTTAGTCATCAGTTTGTGCCTGAGAAGTCGGCCATGAGCCGAATCGACAACCGTCACTTTGGTTTTTAGAGACGTATAGATTCAAATGCCCTACTTTCCTATGTATGGATGATGAGTGAAGCATAAATTTTTTGCCCAGTTGTCTATCCCTTACTTATCTCTGTGTTTTTCTCTTATGAGTGAACTTTGATTAAAATCTGTGTCTTGATTGATAAAACTTCGATTTTCTCTGCGTTTTTAGTTGCTTGAACTTTGGTAAATGTATGCATTTCTTTCAATGCTATGTCTGTGTTTATTTAAATGATATGGATGCAAATTTATGATATCTGTGTATTTATCTTTATGTCTGCGTTCTTTTCTTTTTAATGATAAAACATAAGGAAGTTTACATGCGTCCAGTTGAAACTGTTTTACTATTGATCAAACAGTTTCATTACGTCCTGATTGATTTCGTTTTATTGCTGAATAACCATTAAATGCCTCCAGTTTTTATTTTGTTTTACTATTGAATTAAACCTTCACCTACATTTTTGATGAACCACAATTTTCCAGCGTATTTCATTATGATGCACCTGCGCTTTAATTTTGTTGACAACAAATATAAATGTACATAAATATTACTATTGGATAGAGATATCACTGTTGAATTAGATTAATTAATGGACAAAAATCTTGATTATTTAGACAATGACATGTACGATTAATTATGTTATTTGCACAACGATATGTTGTTGGAAAAAACATTGTAATAGATGGCATTACGTTTGTATTACCTAGCGGATTTAGAGTTAATGACAACAAAATTATAAGAGCCTTATCCTTATATTGCGTTTTTATTTATTACATTTATAGACAATGAATTTAAACCTTGATCAACTACGTTTTTATCCTTTAACTGGAAACAAGTTTATACCTTGATTTGCTGTGTATTTACCCTTTGAATGGAAGTGAATTTAAACCTTGATTAACTGTGTTTTTATCCTTTGATTGGCAGCAAGTTTATACCTTGATTTACTGCATATTTATCCTTTGAATGGAAGCAAATTTAAACCCTGATTAACTGTGTTTTTATCCTTTGTCTGGAAACAAGTTTATACCTTGATTTACTGCGTATTTATCCTTTTAATGGAAGTGAATTTAAACCCTGATTAATTGTGTTTTTATCCCTTGACTGACAACAAGTTTATACCTTGATTTATTGCGTATTTATCCTTTGAATGGAAGTGAATTTAAAGCTTGATTAACTGCGTTTTTATCCTTTGACTGGAAACAAGTTTATACCTTGATTTATTGCATATTTATCCTTTGAATGGAAGCAAATTTAAACCTTGATTAACTGTGTTTTTATCCTTTGACTGGCAGAAAATTTATACCTTGATTTACTGGGAATTTATCATTTGAATGGCGGTAAATTTATGCCTTGATTGACCATGTTTTTATCTTTTGAGTGACATCGAATTTATACCTTGATTGTTGTGTTTGAGACTGTGTAACAATTGCATTTTGACTGTGTATTTGGTTGGGTGAAATTATTGCATGGTATGTTGTGTATGCCAACGCTCTCCCTTTGGTATTAATGATTGAATGACGATGATATCCCATAGTGAATGGACAACGATTTACCATTATTGTTGACAATAAGATATATATTTAACCCTTGCTAAATCCTTTTATATTTGTTAATCGTGTGTAAAAGACAACGTTACAATTGATTGTTAAAAATCGATGTGTTGTTTAAGGGACAACAAATCATATGGTTTAAAGGACAACGATTTTATTTATAGCATGTTGATAGCATAGCGATAGCATATTTTATTAATGGAGATTTTATTAATAGGATACAGATAAGTATGTCGACAACAACTTTACTCATCACCACATGATAGCATATTGACAACGATTGATAGCGTTTATATCTTGTGACAAAGTTCATATGATTGGACAATGCTATTTGTTGTGACAACATTTATTTGCTAGACAACATTTTTATATTGTTTTAGAGGACATTTTCCATATTATTGTTTCTATTTAGAAGATAGCATTTCAATTTTAAAAACATGTTTTATATTGTTTGAAAAGACATGTTTCCTTTTAGAAGATAGCATTTCAATTTTAAAAACATGTTTTATATTGATTGAAAAGACATGTTTCCTATTTTTTTCAGTTGAAAAGATAGTGAATTCCTCCCTAGGAAATTAATCATCCAATATTGGAATTGGAAAATAGTTACATTGAGCTATTTGTATTGATAGTAATTATTTTAATGTGCACCGAGTGATGTATATTGCAATAGAATTGTTATGCAAAGAACTTAATGTGTTGTATGAATGTCATAGGCATCCAGATTCCTCGCATCTTGTTGACTTATCGATTGGGTGCTTGGGTTAGTCATCTTTCATTTCGACAGTTAATTCAGTCTCCTAGCATGTTGAATATTATTGGTTTATTGGTATAGATGTGTTATGTTGCGTCAGGGTTACCGTCGCACCTATCGACTTGTGAAGGTATGATTCCTGATGAGGAGATCATGGCGTGCCCCGATGGATAGAGGTGAATGATAACCTAGCTGGAGTCTGTACTTTCCGATGTGGGCATTGTTCATTTTAATGGTTGTTGGTACTTGGTTTTGTAACGCCTTAAGGCGTTGGTGTTTGCGCGACGTAGAGGTTTCTAGTTCCTGGTCATCAAATCCTTTATGTTGGGTTGTTGATGTTTTCCCTTAGTCGGTAGGCACTGTATTGCTTGTGTTGAGTTGTTGATGTTGTCCCTTAGCTGGTAGGCGTTGTATTGCTTGTGTCGGAAGTGTAGTCCTTCTTTTGTCTATTGATTATTATGTGTTTCATCCAGTTGCATGATGTTCTAGTGTGTTGAGTCGTTGTTGTCTGTTTCCTGATTTGTGTGCATTATGTTCGTCATTAAGTTGTATTGTTTAGTTGTTGTTGTTGTTTCCTTCTTGGTTCAAACAATTTATTTTTTTTCACTTGCTTGCATCGCTTGTAGTCGTAATGCTGGGGTCGTTATAGGTAGTGCGTTTGCCCCTTACTTCTCAGCTCCTAGATATATGTGGTGGCCATATGGACACAGTCTAGTCCCTATTCCTCTGCATGCCCTCCTATTTGTTAGCCCTTGGTCCAGTGGCTTGGGCCATGTGGGCATGCCCTTGTCCTCCGCGCACACCCCCTTATCCAGTGTAGCTCTGTTCTGTAGCCCTGAGCCATATGGGACAATGATGTGATCAAGATCTGAGGGCTAGAACATATCCATAACCACACCAACTATTTTAGGCTAGGCCATGGTCATATATCATCGGTCACATGGTAACGTTGGGGGATGGGGCCTATCCCCAACCCGATCCTCCGCCAATTTAACCAACTCTCAACTTTAAATATAAATGAGCCCACATATGGGTAATACCCAAAGCGAAGGCGGGATGGATAGCCCAACCCTACCAAGGCATTTTCCTATTCCAAGGTCAGAGGTTAAAATCCAGTTGAGTTCCAAACAATGTTTCATACCAACAAGCTAATGGAGGGGTGCCACGTGGTAGCCCAGGACTGGGCAACGTGGCACCACATTATTCGTCCAAATAACCTACCACTTGTCAAAACCAGATTCAACCAATTATCCACATACTCCACATGTCTTCTCCAACTATACCCTGCCATGTGTTCCACATGTCATACGGTCATGCCATGTGTCACCCTTACAGTGGAAACACATGTCACTCCCTGATTGGTCCACCTGTCCGACACATCATCAGTCTGTACGCCCAGCCACTGTCCCATGTGTCAGTCCATATGCCCTATCAACACACTGAACCTGCCACTGTACCTTGCCACATCAATTGTACAACCATACGTCTTGTAGAGTCAGCTTCCATGTGGCACTGTACGGACTGTACAGTCATCATTGTTTTTGCCTATTTGGCCAAATGAACAGACCGTGATATCTAAAGCTTATGACATCCATTTGATCCCGTTCAAGTTGTGTTGGGTTCGTATCAACATGGCCTACACGCACGTTTGTTTTGAAGCCATTCTGAGAAGTTTTATCTTTAGGCCTTCCTGGACCCAATTTGGTCCCTAGATCCAATTCTGGATCACACCTCCCCACTAAATACCTTTTGGTCCCCAAAAGGTCACTGACTAGTCATCAAGTTCGGGATAGGCCACCCGACTTATTCTCTGTCTTTAAACTCTGTCCTGTGCACCTGTCTCATCAAGATAAAATGTAAAACAATCATGATAAATGACAACATATTGTTAGCCATTTGTACCCTGTCACATCTTACTGAAGCTACTATAATCCATGTTGACAACATTACTAATGACAGGATAAAAAATATAACTGCAAATGAGATAATATGTTTGTAGTACTTGCACGACATTAGCTTATCTTGAAGAAAACTGTGATTGATCTTCCATTCTACAATCATCTCCTATTCTTGCTTAAGATCAATTACTTGACTTGAAACAATTATAGGTGTGTTGCTTAAGATCTATTATGAGCATGTACCACATATTCTTGACCTGCTTTGATTAAGTGATATTGATTATTTTCCCTGTAGAAGATTGTTTTACGATCATACAAGTAAGGACTGCCTAAGACCATTCCACATTCATTGAGTGGCACCACATCACATGTTACCTCATCAACAAAATTAGATGAAATTTCAAATTTTAATGTGCACTGCTTTGCTATGTGAAATCGATGATTGTTGCTTATCCATTTAAGTGTGTAAGGCTTATGATGCCTCTGTGTGTTTAATCCCAACTGATTAACCAATTTCTCTAAAATTAAGTTAGATTGAGATCCACTATCTATCAATGTGTCGACCTTATTATGTCACATTATGACCCTTATATGAAACAATTTACTTCTAGAATCCAATGCACCACAAATTTTACCTATCAAACCAACCAATGAGACTTTAGATTCATCCCCTGAATCCAAGCCCAAGTATGTTGGTTGTGTTGCTGCTGCAAATGTTTGCCTCCCTTTTCTTTCCTTGAACCACTTCGGTCTCTTCTCGGGATGCAATTGCCAACAATGGTCCTCATCATTCCCTTGTTTCTTGCAATGCTTGCAAGAGGGCTTCTCTTTCTTTCTTTCCACTAAATTTTCCTTCTTGTCATTCCACTTCCTTTTGTCCTCTTTCCTTAAAGACGATTCCCCTGATACATCGACCCCTATTTTCCCTGCTTCAATGTATGTCGCTTGAACATAAACCTCATCAAGATTAATAGGTCCAAACATGAATACAGTGTTACGAATATGTGTAGGTAAACCTCCGATATACTTCATAAGAGTTTCTTAGGTATGTAAAGGAATATCTAACATCAATGCCATTTTACGAAACCCATATGTGTACTCTTGAACTGTTTGTCCTTTTCTTAGTTTAAGAACTTTCCGTTCAATTAAGGCTTTCTCTTTATAACCCAAAGGATACAATTGCTTTCTAAGTGCAGAAATAAAAACTTGCCATGATGGAAATAGATTACCCACTTGTTGTGTGCCATTTTGCAACTTGCTTTGCCACCAGATGAGTGTTGTGCTTGCAAGTCTAAGCGATGCCAGTTTGATTTCAGTGGCCTCATCTTTGATTTGTTGCACACTGCAATAAACCTCCATCTGTCTGACCCAATTGTCAAGTCTCTCTACATTGACTTCTCCATCATCCAGGGGTAATTCAAATTTCACATCAAGTTTTAGTAACGAAATTTCATGTTTATGTTTATGGACATGTTTTCTTCCGATGCTTTTAGAACTTGAACTTGAAGAAGAAGGAGAAGAAGGAGGTGAAGGAGGAATTTGAGGAGGATCCTCTCCTTATTCACTTTTGGCCTTTGAAGATTCACCTAGATCTGGTCTCTTATGTTCTAAGTAATCCTCATACAAAACCTTCATCATCTTCGACATGACAAAGAAAGTTTTTTGAAACTCTTTCTCATCCTAAGAAAGTCTCTCTTCCGATGCCATCTTATCGCTTTGAGAAGTTCTCTTTATCAATCCAATCAATGGGTTCTCTTCAAAAATCTCGCCTTCACCACGATGTAAATTTTCCCTGGTGATCATGCAAACTCAAAAACCAAACGTCAACTAGCTCTGATACTACTTGATCCAGAAAGATCTTTTTAACGACAATGGTTGAGTTATCTTGCATGAGTTAAATTACCATTTAGGAAACTAATGAAAGAGGAAGAGTTAAAGAGGAAATATGGCAGACATATAAAAATATATATATATGAACATAATCATGAAGAACAAAAAACCATAAAACACCAAAATGATAACGGAGTTCGGCAATATCACCTACATCTCTGGGCCTTTGTCTTAGTGGGTGAGGATTTATTATTTGAGTTCAAAGCTTTAAACATACATCATAGAACAACCAAAAATGTTACAAACTGATATGGTCTTGTTCTACCATATCACTATAACCCAAAAAAACTGACGGCACTAAAATTGTATGAACGAAGCTCCCAGAAATGGCCCGCAAAGGTGCTCTCCTCAACAACTTCCTTGCATAAAAATGGCTTGGGTTTGGAAAATATTCAACATAAACTTGTTCTAAACCTCCTCCCTTGGATTCAAGAACCCCTGGGTTATATAGATCTGAATTTGGTAACCATATCCCAACTTTCCCCCAAGATGTGGTCTAAAATAGGGCCCAATATCCCCCCAAAATGACCAAAATATCTAAAATTGTTGAGAAAATCC
>SNQJ01S0066483.1:24800-45618 GCA_010110895.2 Picea sitchensis
TGCTCATAATAAAAAGGTCAGATCTTTGCTTGTGCTTCTACATCTTGAATATATGGTGATCTCCATGTGTTGATGAATCTTGTATACACTTAAAAAAACTCAATAAATTAGTAGTAGTTAGTGACTCCAAGAAAGAATTTGTCTTGGGATCATTACAACTTCCTTCTCAGACATTTGTGGGTGATACTCCCAGGACTCCCTCTTCACCTTTGGAACGAAGAGGCCATCAGAGCGATCAGAGACTCTCTCGGGAAGTTTGTTTCTCTGGACTCTAGATCCTTATCCAGTCCCTCAAGAAAAGTGGGGAGAGTCCTGGTGGAGATGGACACATCTGCAGGTCTGCCGAAAACCCTGGAGATCACTTGGAGAGGACGGAAGCTCCTACAGCCCCTGGACTATCTCGGAATCCCATTCCGCTGCAACCTCTGCCGGGAAACGGGACACCTTCGTCGCTCTTGTCTGGGTAAGACCTCTCTAGACCAAATTGAAGAAGGGGACCTTCTCCTTAACCCCCCGGACTACTTGGATCCTGACCCTTCTCTCACCTATCTGAACGTGTCTCCCTCAACTTACTCTAGCCTTGATTCAGGACAAGCTGAGTCTCCCCTTATCAAAGTGAACCAGATTTTCCCTTCTCTGTACTCATCACTCTCGGAGACAGAAAAGAACTCAGTCCTTAGCTTCCCTTGGCTCTCTTGTAGAAACACTGTTTCGCCCCCCCTCCAGGAAGATACGCGCCTCCCTTCACCAGACAGGCCAGACCCTTCCTTCATTTCCCCCCCACAGACATTGGATGCTCCTCCTTTGTTCCGTTTCCCCTCCCCATCATCGGCCATGCAGCCTCTTCCTCAGCCCTCAGTTGTGGACCCCGAGTCTCTATCCTTGGTGAACCCAGGTTTTGTCCAGTCGGAAGATGTGGATCCAAACATTCTGGATGTATTGGCCTCCTCAAGCCCCCCCTCCACTTTGCCGGATATCGAACCACAACTTGTTATTTTCAGGGGAAAAGAACTCATTCGTCCTAGTGTTGGGGCTGGAAGTTCTTCCTCACTCGGTCCGGTAAAAGTTGAAAAAGCCTTTGCTTGGTCGAGAGGCATCGACACTGAACTATCCCCGCTTCAGACGAGAAGCTCCAGAAAACAAAAGGAGCTTTTGAACCCCAGACAAAGCGCTCCAGATCTCCCGTCTTTGGAAGGCAAGGCACTTAGAGCACTGAAAGCCTTGGCTCGTCCAAAATAATGTTAGTACTTTCCCTGAATATTCGAGGGATTGGAGGCACCCTCAAGGCCGCCTCTTTTAGAAGACTCCTGGAGCGTTCCAAGCCTGACATCATTTTTTTGCAAGAAACGCTTACAGATGCTCAGATTTCCAGAGACTTCGTGTTTCTTTTTCGACCTGGTTGGTACACTATGGCCGTGAGCTCCATTGGTAACTCCAGAGGTCTACTGGTGGCTTGGGACCCTAATTTATTCGATCTGAGACCCTCATTGACTACCAGTGGTATCCTTTGTTTATGCAGCTGCCTAGCTACCTCTCGCGAGATTGCGTTCCTAAATATTTACGGCCCCTGCACAGACCGTAAGCACTTCTGGTCGCTACTGGCAGACAGTGGATTACTCTCCATTCCCTATCTCATTGTGGGTGGAGACCTCAATATCATTTTATCTACTGCAGAAAACTGGGGAGGCGGCTATGTGCCGGGGGCGACCGGAGATTTTTACAGGAATATTTTTGTCTCAAACAAGCTAACTGATATCCTACCAGCTCAGATGATCCCTACTTGGCGAAATGGCCGCTCTGGGACTGACGCCATTGCCAGGAGGTTAGATAGATTTTTTGTTGCTAAAGAGTACTTGTCATCAACGGATTTGCCAGCTTCGTGGGTGGAACACCCATTCTTCTCCGACCATGCTCCCATTTTTCTCCAACTGAGATCTCCAGATCATCTAAACTCAACCCCGTTCAAGTTTAATCATAATTGGCTCATGGAGGCTGATTACAATGAGTTGGTCGCTTCAGTTTGGAGAGACCCCAGTTTTCTCACGGAAGAAAATGCATAGCATCGCCTTGTTTGGAAATTGAAAGTCTTGAAGGCCCGCTCCAAATCGTGGTTCCATGCAAAGAATAAAATAGATCAGTCCCGATTAGTAGCGATGGAGACTGAGATCATTCAGGCCATCAAAAATTCGACTTCATCCACATTATCAGCTGAGGAGGCAGACAGACTTAAGTTTCTCGAGTCTACTAGAAAATCCATCCTTCGCTCACAAGAGAACGCTTGGAGGCTCCGAAGCCGAGTCACTTGGCTTAAATGCGGGGATTCCAACACAAAATACTTTCATAAGGTAGCGAGCTTTAATAGACTAAAAAAAAGCATTTGGTCTATAAGGAATGCCGGGGAGGAAATCGTCTGTGGGCAAGATTCGATAAAGGAAGAAGTGGTCGGTTATTTCAAACATTTGCTTAGTGCTACGCTTCCAGACTTTTCCCATCGTTTTTTCAGAAGAGGAAGCCGCCTCTCTTTTTGATCCAATTACCTTGCCGGAGATAAAAACCATTCTACAAAAGTTCAAAAAGGAAAGGAGCCCTGGGCCTGACGGATGGACGTCATAATTCTTCCTCCATTTCTTCGACCTCATGGGAGAGGACCTTCTCCAGATGGTTGAAGATTCTCGCATCAAAGGTAAGGTAATTGGGAGCCTCAACTCCACCTTTTTGGTCTTAATCCCGAAGCAACACCTTTTGCTCACTTTCAGTGACTTTCGTCCAATTTCATTGTGCAACCTTGTTTACAAGCTTATTTCCAAAGTGATCTCTAATAGATTAAAGCCCTTCCTTCAAAAGAGCATCTCAGCGGAGCAACTGGGCTTCTTAAAAGGCCGCAGAATTCAGGACGCGATTGCAACCGCTCACGAAGGCATCCATAGCATTAAACAAAAAAATTTAAAGGCACTAGTCTTGAAGCTGGATATCAAAAAAGCATTTGACAACATTGATTGGGAGTTTCTAAGATTAATTTTACACTCCATGGGCTGTGGAGAAAAGTTCAGTAATTGGATTCTTTCATGTGTTACCAGCGCCAATTTTGCGGTTTTAATTAATGGTGAGCCTTCTAGATTCTTCAAGAGTGAAAGGGGCCTCCGACAGGGCTCCCCTCTTTCCCCCTATCTTTTTATCCTGATCATGGAAGGACTAAGTCTCCTTCTCTCCAAAAGGATCGAAGAGCACCTTCTCTCGGGATTAAAACTCACAAACTGTTTCAACTTAGTCCACCTGATGTTTGTAGATGACGTGCTTATTTTTCTGAGCGCTGACCAGGGGGATTGGCAGGTCTTAAAAGAAACGCTCCATCTCTTCTGTCTTGCTTCAGGTTTGGCCCTAAAGTTTTCAAAATCTACAGTACACTATTGGGGCATTTCAGATTCTGAACTTCTTACCCTAAAGGACTCCATCCCCCTTCCTTTCTTTAATCTAAGCGAAGGCTTCTTGTACCTTGGATTCCACCTAAAATTGGGGTCATCCACTCCTTGCGACTGGCAGTGGCTTGTGGCCCTGTATGAATTTTTTTTTGGCTTCTGGTGCAATAAATGGCTGTCTCTTGGGGGTCGTTTTATCCTGGTCAAGTCGGTTTTGGAGAGCCTATCCGTCTATTGGATGGCATTGGAGTGGATACCTTCAAAGATAACATTGATCCTTCAGAGGCTCACTTTCAACTTTCTTTGGAATGATTTAGCAGGCAAGCGCCATTTTCACTTGTGCTCTTGGCAAGAGTTGTCCAAGCCTCGGAAGGCAGGGGGTTGGGGGTTAAAACTACTTTCCACTTTCAACCAAGCTCTCCTGGCCAACTCCTTCTGGAGAGCGCTCACCCACAAAAGCATCTGGAGCCGTCTTATTAAAGTAAAGTATATGGGCTCCCTGTCACTCAACGATTGGATTAGAAAGCCTTCTCTCATTCAAACTTGGGCGTCTCCCTTCTGGAAAGGGATGGTCGCGTCCTCCCAGGTAATTCTCCATTGGTTGCGGTGGAAGCCCGGGTCTAGGAATGACATTCGCATAGGCCGCTACATGATTCTAGGACTGGGAGAACAGTTGCTCCTCTCTCCTCCATTGTGAACGCGGCTTGAGGCCCATGATGTTTTATCACTTGCACATGTTAAGGTTACAACTGGTTCCCTCTCCCTCCTAGACGAATGGATGGACAGTGGATCCCTGTCACTGGAAGGATCGCTTGCTTTTGAGTGGAGCCGCTACACATCGGCCCTCAAAGGATCCAGGATCTCACTCGCTGACAAACCTGATATTTTACTGTGGGCTGGCGGTGATGCCACGGGCTCTATCTCTGTTAAAAACTTATATACTTCCTACTTTCATCAGTTGAGGCTCGAGGTTGACCGCTCATGGATTCGCCAAGTTTGGAATTGGAAGATCCCGCTCAAGCTGAAGCTGTTTACCTGGCTCGCGGGTAGAGGGAAAATTCTTTCCTAGGAGGCGCTCAGACGTAGAGGTTGGGAGGGCCCTGGCATTTTCTCACTTTGCAACCTTGCTTCTGAGGATGTGAATCACCTCTTGGTTCATTGTGTTTTTACGAGGGAGGTATGGAATTATTTGATTGAGTCATTCTCTCTTTCGGTCGTCTGGAGTGGTCCCACCCTCATGGCCTGTTTTTCTAACTGGATCTCACAAAAGTCCTCTTCTCCGAGCTTCGCTGCCCACATTTACTGGAAGATCTGGGCTGAGAGGAATAAAGTGGTCTTTGAAGACCATCCCCCCTCAGTACTGGCGGTCGTCCACAGAGTTCGGGCCTCTTTCTATTGGCAGCCTTCCTCGATCGTATTCTTCCCTCCCTTGGTGTGTGAGATCCCACTGACAGCTGGTTTCACGCTGGCTTTCTTTGACGGAGCTGCTGTGGCTACTGGTATTTGTTGTGGGGCGGGTGGATTCTTCAAATCTCATCCAAAGAGAATCACTAAATGGTTTTTAAATTGCGGGGAGGGCTCGAACAATAAAGCTGAACTTTTGGGTTTATGGACAACCCTCGCTTTAGCCTCTCTTTGGTCTATTGATCACCTTATAGTTTTTGGAGACTCGCGAGTCATTATTGACTTGATCAACCAAAAGTGTAAGCTGCACTCGATCCATATAGAAGGCTGGAAAGAAAAAACGCAGATCCTCTCTAAGCTCTTCAGGAACATCAGTTTCCGACACTTCTCCAGGATCCACAATAAGGAGGCGGACGCCCTTTCTAAAAGAGCCCTCTGCGGGGTGGTTGGGAGACTATCTGTGTTCCATTGTGAGAATGGAATTGAAAGTCCCATCAACTTCTTTAATCTGTTTGAATGAGGTGGGCGATCGATCCATTTTGCACCGTTAGTCCGTCTTTGGCGCCTGCGTTTTCCGGTGGTGGTTTTAGAATTATTATTTTCCAAGCCTGATCGGCCAGGTCCTCTTGCAGCTCGGTGGCAGCGTGACTATGGTGACTGTGAGACTGTTTCCCTTTAGGCTCTGTTACTTCATTGGCGAGAGAGTCTTCCTTTTCTTGATTTTCAGCTCGTTGGAGCTAGCTATGTAAATGAAATTATATTTTCAATATAATCTTGAGTAATTTTTTCTTGGAAAAAAAGTACAATGAAGGAACAACTAATTAAATTACAAATTGAAACAACTTTTCTTACAAATGTAAAGAAGTTGGATAAAATAATCAATCACTAAAATATGTTAGATTGTATTAAGTTAAGGTGATATCCATAAATATGGCATACTCACTAAAGTTTCAATAAGTTTCAAAGGGTTAGGAATATTTATAAATTAAGATCTCATTTTAGAAGATTAAATTGATTTAAAGAAGTTCAAGGGTTAAAAGAAGCCAAGAAGGAAGGAAAATGAGCAATAACTAAAAACATAAAGCTATTATTAAGGATAGAGTAAAAGAATATAGTAAATAAATGTTGTAGTTTAATTGTTCTAGATTTTGGCCCTTTTTTGGGGGGGATATTTTTTTGTTTAATTTTGTTCAAAAGGTAACAAATTGTTGGATATGCATATTTGAATTCTATATAATTTGAGTGCCCTAAGGGCTTTTCAGCACATTGAATCCATTTTTGTATTTAGAAATAAAATTTAAACAACATAAAATTGTGATTTCATATAGATTTATATCATTGTATTCCAACGAAAAAGGCAACAATGTAGAATAGTTAAACAATGCCATAATAAGTATGAATTTGGTACACTCTGTATTCTCTCTTGTAACTGTCAATACTTTTCATGGAGAAAATGTGATTTGTAAATGAGGGACTTGTAGTCCACTTGTATCACCAACATGAATCTTGTGTGGATTTTTTTTTTTTTCCTTTATCTCAGTGTTTATGGAGAGATCTATTTACACTAAGGCCACCAAGTCTTTGTTCTTTTACGTTGCATAAGGATTTGTTTTCACTCCCTATGTTAGGAACTTAACCCCTCGCACAGGTAGAATAATATATTCTGATGTAATAAATGTCAATATTAATAAGGCTTAGCAATGAGGAAGAATAAGTCCAATGTAAAAAGACCTAATAGAAGCTTCTACTTCTAGAAGTATCTTCCTCTAGATAGTTTTTTTGATAGACATATTTAGTATAATAGGAGTTGAGGGTATGAGAAATTTTGTCTTGGATATTATTGTAATAGAGATTTTCTCTGCTAGAGGTTGCCCCCTCGAAAAGGCAAGTGAACATTGCTCTCAGTAATCAAAGTGCTCTTTTTGGTGTTATTTTGGTATCTTTTGGTATTATTATGGTGTTTTTCTGGTTATATTGTTTTTCATCTTCTAGTTCTAGCATTTTATTTTTGTTTTTCATACTTTTATATCTAGAATATTACAAGTGGTCTCAGAGAACTTTCCTCAGCATAAAATTGTGGGTTAATTTTTTTTTTGGGTAGAGACGTATTCCAACGTCTTTAAGCTACAAAGATCTGTCGTTACGCGCATAAACCCGCGTTCGGAGATTCATACATGCATGAAATACAAGTGGTACTTAAGTGTACATCTATTGGCCACCCTTGTAACCCTTGTTAGTACCCCCTTCGAGTGGTAACACATCAAACAACACTTGTATACAGATCAATCTAGATTTCCTGAAGCCTTGTTTAGATAAAACAATTGGATTCCTGATTGTTATAGTGCCACCGAGAACAACACTCGGGAATGGAAAGATACTCTCTAGTACCTAGGTAGTCGGGTAGTATGGCTAAGGGCATGGTCTAACCTCCTTAGTTGGTGCTTTGAGATATTGGGTCGAGTACTATTGTTGGACCTCGCACGTATATCAAAGAGCTAGAGCACAGGGAAAACCCTTGTCTGTAAAACCCTTGATTAACTAAACTTTGGGGATAGAAACAAACAAAAAAGATAAGATATATTGCTGCACAACTATGTCTCTTTCATTCGTGTTACCAAATCACTACACATTTCTTCCTACTTAAGCATTTGGGAATTTCATCACTGAAATATTATTCAGATCTGAGTATAACTCAACAGGTGTAAACAAAAAAAAGTATGGATCCCATTGCACCATTATTTGAGACCTATTCCATTGGATTTCTCTCTTTTCCCTTATCACATTCATACCCATCATTTTTCAACAAATTTTTTACCCCACCTGCCCCTTTTCGGTTCATTTGTCATCATGGCCCATACCCATAGCCAAGACTTAGAAGCTCGCTTCAATACCTTGCAATCTAATTTCATAGAAACCCAAAAAGAATTGAGACAACTCAGTACCAATATTGCCACCATCAATAAAAACATGCTTTCCTCCATCGTCGCCTCAATCAAGGAAATCAAACAAGACCTTAAACAAGACATTACTACCCATCTTGAATATATCACTACGATGATCTGAACCAAGCTGCATATCTGTGTAGATCCACCCTTATCTGACCCACTTTTGCATACTGACGCTGAAACTTCCTCTCATTCCCATAATTTTTAGCCCCATCACTTTCAACGTGACCTATGCCTTCTGCGTGTGGATGTGACCAAATTTGATGCATTAGATTCCACTGGATGGGTAACTGAAATGGAACATTATTTCTCTTTATATGCATTACAAATGAGTTGGCCAAACTCCAATATGGTGTTCTCCAGCTAGATAAAGAATGTTGGCAATGGTGGAAATAAATAAAAACTTCCCACCAAGGCTATGTTTCTTGAACACACTTTGTGGAAGATATTTATGAAAGCTTTGACACTGACACCAACCATTTAGGTCGTTCGACAAAGTTGAAACAATCTGGAACAATGGAAGACTTTATAGCTTCTTTTGAGCGATTGGATTTTCATACAGAGGGCATGTCTGATGCTTTTCTTCGAGAATATTTTATCAGTGGCCTCAAGGATGAGATTCATGCCCATGTCCTCATAGCATGGCTTCAAAGTTGGGTGGAGGCTACTAAAAGAGCTAAGGAAGAACAACAAGTTGTCTCTTCTCAAAACCGGAAACCCTCCTTTATTCCTCGCACTAAACCAGTAAATACCACTCCTCCTTCTACTCCACTAAAGATCCAAAAATTGACTAGGGATGAAATGAATGAATGCCAAATCAAAGTCCTTTGTTAAAATTGTGATGAAAAATATTTTTCGGGACACAAGTGTAAGGAAAAATATATTTTTATGGCCATCTCGGAGGATGTTGAAGCTCCCCTTGTGTCTGTGTTACCTGGAACCACTAACATAACCCGTCCCTCAGACCCTTCTGAAGTAGAACCGTTCATTTCCCTAAATGTTCTCACTGGCTTCTCTGCTCCCCAAACCCTTAGGATAATTGGTTACATCAAGCATAGGAAGGTCATCATTCTTGTTGATAGTGGAAGAACCCATAATTTTATTCATAGCCGCACTGCCCAAGAAACTAATTGCTATATCTATGCAGTCAATAATTTCCAAATGATGATTTCCAATGGGGGGTCCATGAAATGTCGAGGGTGTTATGAAAATGTGCATCTCTAGATTGATGACTACCACCTGAAATATCATATGTTTTCTATTGACATGGGCGGTTGTGACATTGTGTTGGGTGCATATTGGATAAGGACTTTGGGTCTCGTTCTCATGGATTTTAAGGAATTAACAATGCAATTCGACCAGAAGATCCAACAATATAAGTTCCAAGGCATCACCGCCGATTTCCCTGTGATCATTAGTTCCCATCACATGGAAACGATGCTCCAAAAAGGTCATTCTGGCATTATTTCCCAACTCCATGGCATACAAGAAACTGAGACACCCTCTGTTCTGCAAGACCTCCAATCCATCCTCTCTAAACATCAAGTGGTTTTTTCCACTCCCCAGGGACTCGATCCTTCTCGTTGTGTTCATGATCATTCCATTCCCCTTGTCTGAGGAAGCCTTCCTCCTAATATCTGTCCTTATTGTCACCCTTTTTCCCAGAAAAATGAAATTGAGAAAATGGTTCAAGAACTGCTCAACGCAGGTGTTATCCTCCCTATTACAAGCCCGCACTATTCTCTTCTGGTCATGGTCCTTAATAAATAAGGTTCTTGGTGCATGTGTCCTGACTTCTGTGCCCTCAACAAACTCACCATTAAAGATAAATTTCCCATTCCTTCCATTGATGACCTGTTGGATGAATTCAGTGGCACCCAGTTCTTTACTAAACTTGATCTTCGTTCTGACTACCAACAGATCTGTATGAAAGAGTCAGACATTCCTAATATTTCCTTTAGAACTCATGAGGGTCACTATGTGTTTTTGTTCATGCCCTTTGGCTTGTGTAATGCTCCCTCCACTTTCCAAAGCCTCATGAATCATGTATTCTGTCCTTTTCTCCATAATTTTGTCTTAGTTTTATTTGATGATATCCTCATCTATAGAAAAACCTGGACAATCCATATTTCTCATGAGGATCGAGTTCTCCATCTACTCTCTCAACACCAAATTTTTCTGAAACAATATAAATGTTCTTTTGGCGCCTCAGAAGTCGAGTACTTGGGTCATATTGTTGGAAAGGCTGACGTCAGGTTGGATCCTAAAAATATTGAAGCTATGAAAGACTAGACTAACCGAAAGACTCTCAAAATATTGCATGGATGTTTGGGCTTAATAGGTTATTATCGCAAGTTTTTTAAGAATTATGGAAAGATTGCAACACCTCTCACTGCACTCCTTAAAAATGATTCTTTCACTTGGACTCCAACTGTTTCTCATGATTTTAAAACCTTGAATATGGCCATGTGCACCACTCCATTCCTTTCCCTAACTGATTTCACAAAGAATGTTTTCTTGGAATGTGATGCTTTAGGGAAAGGAGTTGGCGATATCCTTGTGAAAGAGGGTCAGCCTTTGACCTTTACTAGAAAACAACTGTCTGAGCGAAATTTGGGCAAATCAATCCATGAAAAGGAAATTTTGGCTATTATGCATGCCGTTGATCTTTGGTGGCCTTATCTATTGGGGAAATTCTTCCAAATTAAGACAGATCATCAAAGCAGGCATACAAAAGAAGGCTCCCGATATTAACACTTAGGCTCTCCGACCTAATAACACATAAGCCCACCAACTTATATAAACTTGGCTCACTAGCCTATAAAACATAATTACAATTCATAATGCAAGCTCTATACTTCATAGACATGATTTACAACAGGGCTCGGCCTTGGGGACATTACAATAGTCTTTACTTTGTATGGTCCTAACCAATGCATTATGAGTTTTCCTAGGTGTTGAATGGATTTACTGTCATACACTAAGACTAAGTCTCCTTCCTTGAAATATTTTCTCTTGATATGTCTGTCATGCCAATATTTGTCCCTTGTTTTCTGTACTTCTTGGTGGTAACCTTCTAGAATACTATCTTCCTCCATGAACATCAAATGATTTATCCTTTAATGTACTATGCCTCGTTCTATCATGTTTGTATTTGCTGCTACGCGCAGACTAGGTACCAAAAATTCTAATGGCACCACAACTTATTTTCCATACACCAATCTGGATGGCGTATGTCCTGTCAATTTCTTGAATGTGGTCCTGTATGCCCATAATACTGCTGGTATCTTGAAGTCCCAAACATCCCTATTTACATTGCAGATTCTGGTCGGTGAATTTTCAATGATTTTGTTAAGGGCTTCCACTGTTCCATTTGCTTGAGGATGATATGGTGTACTCTTTTGTTGACGAACTTCAAATTCCTTAGTCATCACCTTAATAGTATTTTTAATAAAGTGAGTGCTTTGGTCACTCATCAAAATCCTTGGAAAGCCAAATCTAGTGATAACTTTCTCAAACAGGAAGTGTGTTGTTGTCTCTGCGCTGCAATATTTTACTAGTGTTGCTTCTGCCAATCTTGTCGAGTATTCTATTGTAATGGTAATGTACCTCACTCCTAACCTTTTTGTTGGTGGGTTAATTGGCCCCACAAAATATATTTCCCATTTTTCAAATACCTGGAAGGTTACTTGTGGTTTGAGGGGCATATCGTCCCTTCTATTCAGTTTACCAAACCTCTGACATACATCACATTTATGGTAGTAGTCCTTTGAGTCTTTGTGCATGGTCGACCACCATAGTCCTATGCACAATACCTTCTATGAGATATCTTTTCCTGCATAATTTCCTCCTGCTATTCTCTCATGGGCTTCTGCTAAGATCCTTGGTCTTTCATGTTCCAACACACATCTTCTCAAGATACTATCTGCACCCATTTTGTATAAGTGTCCTATAATCAATAGGTAATCTGCAACCTTGACTACCATATTTTTCTTCTACGCAGTGCTGTATTCCTGTGGCGTAGTCCCTGTAATCAAGTACTAGATGATTTATGCGAAGTATTCATTGGATATATGGGACAAAAATAATTGTGCATCGAGAAAGTTTTCCTCTAGATTCATAGGTTCCTCCCCATTAGTAATCCGTGACAGGTGATCAAGTCTTGCATTCAACTTTCCTGTTTTGACTATCACTTCAAAGTCAAATTCTTGAAACAATAATAACCATCTACAAATTCTCCCCCCCATCACTATCTTGTTGATGAGGTATTTGAGCGTTGAATGGTCTATGAACATCTTGCAAAGTTTCCCCAATAAATAATGCCTGAATTTATGAAGTGCGTAGACAATAACTAAGCCTTCCCTCTCTGTGGTATTGTAGTTCTTCTCCAATTCTGACAGTTTTCTACTAGAAAATGATATAGTATGGTTCAATTCTCCTACTCCTGGTTGTGCCAGAATAGCTCCAAGTGCTATGGTTGATGCATCTACATGTACGTAGAATGTCTTTTCCCAATCCAGGAATACTATTATTGGTGCGGTTACCATCTTCTCTTAAAGGGTATCTAGACCATCCCGACAATCCTCATTTCACTGGAACTTTGTGTCTTTCCTTAGAAAATTTTCCATTGGCATAGTGATATATACATACCCCTTTATAAATTTGACATAGACTCCCTGCCCTCGGGACGAGATCCACATAGGACCTTCACTAAAACCACGCCAAGGGTTAATCAAACCCTTTGTTTGAGCAACAAAGGACTTTGGGTTTCAGGAGTTGGAGAGTACCGATATATCCCACAGCTCTTGACAAATGCCAAAATGCGAATTGTCAACGAGGGTTTACCACTCCAACGCACACCACCTGTTACCACTAAATTTAGCTTTTTGGGACTTGAGCGAATGACCCAACAATTGTTCCACTTGCCTTATGATTCCTCGAATTTCGAAATGCCAGAATGCTGAAATGGGCTCAACGTCCCATGGAATGCACGATCAATGGTCTTTCAGGACTCCGCGTATCGGGAGTTCGCGATTCTCGATCCCAACTCACTCGCCATGCCAATTCCCGAATTTCGAAATAGCGACCCTTTTTCGGGATTTTGCGTACCAGGAGTTTGAAACTCTCGGTTCCAAAAATCACTTGTCTCCTCTACTTCCCCGACCCTGGAAAGTCGAAATGATGAAATTCCACTCCAATGACACTTCGTGTTTCGTGACTTTAGGGTTTTCAATTCAAAGCACCCCGACTCCTTGTCATCAGGATTTCAGAAATGCCGAACCCCGATATGCTGAACCCCGAACAAGTTGTCCATTTTTGTATTTAGAAATAGATTTATATCATTGTATTCCAACTAAAAAGGCCATAATGTAGAATAGTTAAACAATGCCATAATAAGTATCAATTTGGTACACTCTGAATCCTCTCTTGTAAGTGTCCATACTTTTCATGGAGAAAATGTGATTTGTAAATGAGGGACTTGTAGTCCACTTGTATCACCAACATGAATCTTGTGTGGAATTATTTTTTTTCCCTCTATCTCAGTATTTATGGAGAGATCTATTTACACTAAGTCCACCAAGTCTTTGTTCCTTTACGTTGCATAAAGATTTGTCTTCTTTCTCTATGTTAGGAACCTAACCCCTCACATAGGTAGAATAATATATTTTGATGTAATAAAGGTCAATATTAATAAGGCTTAGCAATGAGGAAGAATAAGTCCAATGTAAAAAGACCTAATAGAAGCTTCTACTTCTAGAAAAATCTTCCTCTAGATGGTTCTTTTGATAGACATATTTAGTATAATAGGAGTTGAGGGTATGAGAACTTTTGTCTTGGATATTATTGTAATAGAGCTTTGCTTTGCTAGAGGTTGCCCCCTCGAAAAGGCAAGTGAACATTGCTCTCAGTAATCAAAGTGCTCTTTCTGGTGTTATTTTGGTATCTTTTGGTATTATCATGGTGTTGTTCTCATTATATTGTTTTTCATCTTCCAGTTCTATCATTTTATTTCTATTCTGCATATTTTTATATCTAGAATATTACAAGTGGTATTAGAGAACTTTCCTCAGCATAAAATTGTGGGTTAATTTTTTTTAGGGTAGAGACATATTCCAGCATCTTTAAGCTACAAAGATCTGTTGTTACGTGCATAAACCCGCATTCGGGGATTCATACATGCATGAAATCCAAGTGGTACTTAAGTGTACATCTGTTGTCCACCCTTGTAACCCTTGTTAGTACCCCCTTCGAGTGGTAACGCATTAGACAACACTTGTATATGGATCAACCTAGATTTCCTGAAGCCCTCTTTAGATAAAACAATCAGATTCCTGACTGTTATAGTGCCACCGAGAACAACACTTGGGAATGGGAAGATACTCTCTAGTACTTAGGTAGTCGGGTAGTATGGCTAAGGGCATGGTCTAACTTCCTTAGTTGGTTCCTTGAGATATTGGGTCAAGTACTACTGTTGGACCTCGCACATATATCCGAGAGCTATAGCATAGGGTAAACCCTTTTCTGTAAAACCCTTGATTACCTAACCTTTGGGGACATAAACAAAACAAAAAAGATAATATCTATTGCCGCACAACTATGTGTCTTGCATTCGAGTTACCAAATCACTACACATTTTTTCCTACTTAAGCATTTGGGAATTTCATCAATGAAATATTCTTCAGATCAGAGTATAATTCGACAAGTGTAAAAAAAAATAAGTTCGGATCCTATGACATCATTATTTGAGACCTATTCCATTGGATTTCTCTCTTTTCCCTTATCACATTCATACCTATCATTTTTCAACAAATTTTTTACCTCACTTGCCTTTTTTCAGTTCCTTCGTCATCATGGCCCATACCCATAGCCAAGACTTAGAAGCTTGCTTCAATACCTTGCAATCTAATTTCATAAAGACCCAAAAAGAATTGAGACAACTCAATACCAATATTTCCACCATCAATAAAAACATACTTTCCTCCATCGTTGCATCAATCGAGGAAATCAAACAAGACCTTAAACACGACATTACTACCCAGCTTGAATCTATCGCTATGATGATTTGAGCCAAGCTGCATATCCATGTAGATCTACCCTTATCTGATCCAATTTTATATACTGAAGCTGAAACTTCCTCTCATTCCCATAATTTTCAGCCCCATCACTTTCAACGTGACCTACGCCTTCCGCGTGTGGATATGACCAAATTTGATGGATTAGATCCCACTTGATGGGTAACTGAAATGGAACATTATTTCTCTTTATATGCATTACAAATGAGTTGGCTAAAATCCAGTATCGTGTTCTCCAGCTAGATCAAGAATGTTGGCAATGGTGGCAATAAAGAAAAAATTCCCACCAAGGCTATGTTTCTTGGACACACTTTGTGGCAGAGATTTATGAACGCTTTGACATTGACACCAACCATTTAGGTTGTTCGACAAAGTTGAAACAATCTGCAACAGTGAAAGACTTATAGCTGCTTTTGAGCGATTGGATTTTCGTACAGAGGGCATATCTGATGCTTTTTTTCGAGAATGTTTTATCAGTGGCCTCAAGGATGAGATTCATTCCCATGTCCTCATGGCTCAGCTTTAGAGTTGGGTGGAGGCTACTAAAAGAGCTAAGGAAGCACAACAAGTTGTCTCTTCTCAAAACTGGAAACCCTCCTTTATTCCTCGCACTAAACTAGTAAATACCACTCCTCCTTCTACTCCACTAAAGATCCAAAAATTGACCAGGGACGAAATGGATGAATGCCAACTCAAAGGTCTTCGTTATAATTGTGATGAAAAATACTTTTCAGGACATAAGTGTAAGGAACAAAATATTTGTATGGCCATATCGGAGGATGTTGAAGCTCCCCTTGTGTCCATGTCACCTGAAACCACTGACATAACCCCTCCCTTAAACCCTCCTGAAGTAGAACCAATCATTTCCCTAAATGCTCTCACTAGCTTCTCTGCTCCCCAAACCCTCAGGTTAATTGGCTACATCAAGCATAGGAAGGTCATCATTCTTGTTGATAGTGGAAGAACCCATAATTTTATTCATCGCCGCATTGCCCCAAGAAACTAATTTCTATATCTGTGCAGTCAATAATTTCCAAATCATGATTTCCAATGGAGGGTCCATGGAATGTGGAGGGCATTGTGAAAATGTGCATCTCCAAATTGGTGACTACCACCTGAAATATCATATGTTTGCTATTGACATGGGCGGTTATGACATTGTGTTGGGTGTAGATTGGATAAGGACTTTGGGTCCCATTCTCATGGATTTTAAGGAATTAACAATGCAATTCGACCAGGAGGTCCAACAATATAAGTTCCAAGGAATCACCTCCGATTTCCCTGAGATCATTAGTTCCCATCGCATGGAAACGATGCTCAAAAAAGGTCATTCTGGCATTATTTCCCAACTCCATGGCATACAAGCAACTGAGACACCCTCTGTTCTGCAGGACTGCCAATCCATCCTCTCTAAACATCAAGTGGTTTTTTCCACTCCCCAGGGACTCCCTCCTTCCCATGGTGTTCATGATCATTCCATTCCCCATGTCCCAGGAAGCCTTCCTCCCAATATCCGTCCTTATCATCACCCCTTTTCCCAGGAAAATTAAATTGAGAAAATGGTTCAAGAATTGCTCAACGCAGGTGTTATCCTCCCTATTGAAAGCCCCTACTATTCTCTTGTGGTCATGGTCCTTAAGAAAGAAGGTTCTTGGCGCATGTGTCTTGACTTCTGTGCCCTCAAAAAACTCACCAATAAAGATAAATTTCTCATTCCTGGCATTGATGACCTCTTGGATGAATTCAGTGGAACCCAATTCTTTACTAAACTTGATCTTCATTCTGGCTACCAACAGATCTGTATGAAAGAGTCAGACATTCCTAAGACTTCCTTTAGAACTCATGAGGTTCACTATGCGTTTTTGTTCATGCCCTTTGGCTTGTGTAATGCTCCCTCCACTTTCCAAAGCCTCATGAATCATGTCTTCCATCCTTTTCTCCATCATTTTGTCTTAGTTTTCTTTGATGATATCCTCATCTATAGAAAAACCTAGACAATCCATCTTGCTCATGTGGATCGAGTTCTCCATCTACTCTCTCAGCACCAAATTTTCCTGAAACAATATAAATGTGCTTTTGGTGCCTCAGAAGTCGAGTACTTGGGTCATCTTGTTGGAAAGGCCGACATCAGGTTGGATCCTAAAAATATTGAAGCTATGAAAGACTGGCCTCACCGAAAGACTCTCAAAATCTTGCATGGAGTTTTGGGCTTAACGGGTTATTATCGCAATTTTGTTAAGAATTATGGAAAGATTGCGACACCTCTCACTGCACTCCTTAAAAAGATTATTTCACTTGGACTCCAACTATTTCTCATGCTTTTCAAACCTTGAATATGGAAATGTGCACCACTCCATTACTTGCCCTAACTGATTTCACAAAGAAATTTTTCCTGGAATGTGCTGCTTTAGGGAAATGAATTGGTGATGTCCTTATGCAAGAGGGTCGACCTTTGACCTTTACCAGAAAACAACTGTCTGAGTGAAATTTGGGCAAATCAATCCATGAAAAGGAAATTTTGGCTATTATGCATGCCATTGATCTTTGGCACCCTTATGTATTGGGGCAACGCTTCCAAATTAAGATAGATCATCAAAGCCTCAAATATTTTCAGGAACAACACATTTCCTCCCCAGAGAAATAAATATGGGTGACTAAGATCTTTGGATATGATTATGAGATCATTTATAAGAAAGGAAAAGACAATGTGGTTGCAAATGCACTTTCCCGAAAATATAAATATGAAGGGTCCCTTTTTTCTCTCTCCTTCATTGTACCAAATTGGCTCCAAGCTGTTTGCCAAGAATGTCTACACGATCCCCAAAGTTCTCATCTGATACAACAATTGCAGTCCAATTATCCTATTTCCCAAGGGTACTCTTGGCTCCATGATGAGATTCGATACAAAGGCTATTTGTATTTAAGTAAAAAGTCAAAACTTAAATCCATGGTACTTTTTGAGCTTCATGCTACACCCACAGTTGGGCACTCCAAGTTTACCAAAACCTATGACAGGGTCAAACATTCTTTTTTCTGGGATGGTACGAAACAAGAAGTTTGTAATTTTGTGACTGAATGTGATGTGTGTCAATGCAACAAGGGAGAAACAGTCAAATCTCCTGGCACACTACAACCGCTTCCGATTCCACTTGCTATTTGGTGGGATATCTCTATGGATTTTATTGTAGGATTACCCAAATTAGGCAATAAATTAGTCAGCATAGTGGTAGTTGATCGTCTTTCCAAGTATGCTCATTTATGTGATCTTCAACACCCATTTAAAACATCCACCATGGCTCAACTTTTCATGGATCATGTCTTCAAGCTTCATGGCATGCCACATTCTATTGTTTTTGATCATGACCCAACTTTCACCAACAATTTTTGGAAAGAATTGTTCAAGCTACAAGGCACCCAATTGAATCTAAGCATAGCTTATCATCCCTAGACTGATGGTCAAATTGAAGTTGTCAAAAAGTGTTTGGAAACATATTTGAGGTGTTTTTCCTTGGAAAATAAAAATCATTGGACTCAATGGTTACCATTAGTTGAATGGTGGTACAACACTTCATACCATACAACTACCCACATGACTCCTTTTGAAGCGGTATATGGACAAAATCCACCTTCAGTTATCTCATATTTTCCAGGTGTCTCGAAGCTCTAGGCAGTTGACCAAATTCTTACAGTTTAAGAGGCTATTATCCATACCCTCAAAGAGAATTTGGTCATGGCCCAGAATCACATGAACCAACAAGCATATCAAGGTCGCTTTGAATGTTAATTTGCAAAAGGGGATCAAGTGTTTCTTCGACTGCAACCTTACAAGAAAAATTCCCTCAAGGTTGACAATTGTCAGAAACTGGTGCCCAAATTTTATGGTCCTTATTGTTGGACACACCTACCACACTTAGAGGGGGGGTGGGGGAGGTGAATGAGTGTGGGGATATTTTTCCCAAAACTTCCCTCTTACAAAAAACTCCTTAGATAATATTTAACATTTACTCATTACTCATTGTTGTCATTTATAATCAATTAGATGTGAATACATATCAACAACATATATCCGCAATATATCATGAACAAAACATCTCCACAAGGAACACAAAGAACACAAGGTGTATGTACATTTTTTCTTTTTATTATGGAATTCAATCTGGGGGTTTTTCAACAACAACTGAATAGAGTAAAACTCTACAAGAGCACCATCTCTATATGCAAGACCCAGCTTACATTCTCAGCATGAACTGATATGAGGCAACAATCCTCAACAGATATCAATATGTCAACAGGTAAGTGACCTATCAGTAGTGCAGCCCGTGTGTGTACGCGTCTTGGCTCACTACATCTCATGTATGTACGTGGCTAGTGTATACATCAGCCTATGTATACCTTCTGATCTTCTTAGGGTTTATCTCAGGGTTTATCTCTCAATATCAACTCATATCCTCTGCAACCAATTCATCATTCTCTTCTGTCTCTCACTATCCAAACTGACCATCAACCAGTCACAACACATCCAAGCTTTCCAATAGCTTACTCATGCTCCACAACCAATCATTATGAATGCTAACTCAATCATTTATAAGAAACTAGTATACCATAGCAATCATCTCACAACTGAATCACATAAGTATTGCTTACTCCATTAACTAGCATAAATCACATCACAACAACCATACCAAGAATTCCCTAAGCATTCACAACATGACAAGCAATAATATTCATCATGACAATAATGTAACCATACTAGAGTCTCAGTGACAGATCCGAGCCCATATAATACAGATCTGGAACCTGTCACAGTCTTCAACAGCTAGTCATCAGCTCAAACACAAATCTCCATGATTTTATCCACTGTACGGGCCCTATCCTCATACAACCTATGTATGTACATGCCCTGACCCATTACAACTTGCATACACCTCATAAACTAGGGTTTTTGAAGCTCTGAGACTTTTGTCGTCAATATCTCAATATTGTTGAAACTTTGATGCGTCCATGAGATCCTCCATGAGATCCTCCTCATGCTCTATTTCTCAAAATAGATCTTCAATCATGCTCAAGAGATCCACACCAAATATTCTCTCACAAGAAGCTCTCCATCATTACTCCAAAAGATATTCTCACAAAAAGATCTCCATTGATCCAAAAAAAGATACTCTCAAAAGTGTGTCTTTCACAAGAGACCCTTGCCTCTTATTTATACTCTTCATCGTCTAGGTCACTTAACCCAAATCTAGGTCACTTAACCTATTTTTCTTATTTTAGGGTTAACCACTTTCCATAAATAGAAATTTCTTCAATACTTTATCATTTAAATATTCATTCTTGACTTTGTCACCTCACTTTATTATTTAAATAATCTTCTTTGATTTTGTCACTTTACTTTATCATTTAAATAATGATTTCTTCTTTTAGGTCACTTTGACTTCTTTGACCTTGGGGGCTTCAACCCTTCATATGGGGTTCCTTCTATTTCATAAGGCCATAACTCTCAAACCGTGAGGAGTTATGTGACATTCCACATACCACCGGAAATGGCATGACAAACATTATATTTATAGGATAGTTTTACCAACAACTTCATTGATCTTCATCTCATTATTCTACATACAATCATGGGTCCTCCAACCATTCTTCTAGGATAACTCAATCTGCAAAGCGTCGTCCCATGAGGGATTTCACCATAAGGGGAACACTTTGGATTTCATCCATTTTTGAACCTTATCAATCATGATAAGACAATAATGAGTCATCTATACATTATTCCAACAATGCATCATATACCAATGAAACCACATCGATCCATCTTCATCATGTATCAATGAAAACTCATTGATACATCTTCATCATATCAATGACAACTCATTGATCCATATTCATCATATCAATGACAACTCATTGATCCATCTTCATCTATGCATTCTCATCAAGGACAATACATATTACATTACATCAATCATTAATCAATCACTTG